>PVJH01031607.1:0-22500 GCA_004026705.1 Nesogale talazaci
GGGACCCCACAGGACAGAGGAGAACTGCCCCAGTGGGTTTCTGAGACTGCAGTGTGTCTATAAGATAGATGATAGAGAAAGACGATAGCGACAGAGATGACAGAGCTGTCAATGGAGTATAGGTATCAATCAATCACTGCCATTGAATCGAGGCCAGCTTATAGAGACCCCCTAGAACAGAGTAGAACAGCCTCTGTAGGTCCCCAAAACTACAACTCCACAGGAGTAGAAAGCCCCATCTCCCTCCTGCAGAGCAGCTGGGGAGTTTTGAACTGCTGACCTTGAAGATCGTAACCCCATGCATAACCACGACACCACCAAGTATAGGTCGAGGTATAGGTGAACTGCAGTTGTCATCAACGGTGTAAATACAGTCGTAGCTACAGAAAGTATAGGTATCCACTGGATGAGATGTGAACTAGCTATCGATAAAGAACGCACGCAGATTAGAGGTGGCTAGAGATGAGCTACAGATGTGGAGATTATAGCTGATACAGAACCGAAAGTAGCTGCAGATAGAGACACACACATGCACACCTACACGTATCAAAAGCCCTCCGAAGTGAACGGCAGGTCTCACCTGGAGGAGGATGGTGGGTGGAGGACAGGAGATGCTGAATTTGCTCGGAGGTCAGGGTTGTGATGGGAGTCAGCAGCTTCTGCTCCAAGCTGGGCAGTTCCCTGAAGGTGTTCACGGAGAACACATATTCCGGACTGAGGGAGATCTTCACGAATTCCTCCTGATCTGCACTCCTGGCGATGGTAAAAGGAGCCACCCCGAACTGCTTGATCTCTGCCGCTGGGTCATCCACTTCATCGTCAGACTTCCCAGAGGAGATGAGGACCAGGAACTGAGGGACGCCCTCCTCGATGCGGCTACCCAGGGGCCTCTTGAAGATGTTTTTGGACACGTACTCCAGGGCACCCCCGATGTTGACTTGCCGGCCTCCCTTGGGCCTCAGGCGTCTCACAGCGTTCTGCACCTCATCCTTGCTGGAGTGGGCATTCAGCAGAAACTCCACCTTGGGGTCCTCGCTAAACTGGATCACCGCAACGCGGGTGGTGTCAAAGCCCACGTCCAGGTAGTCGACCAGCCTTTCGATAAGCGTGCGGATGTACTGAAACTCTGGCCCAGCACTTTGGGATCCATCGATGAGGAACACTACATCTTTCTTGCTGACAGCACCTGTGAATCAAACATGATCATGGGTCTCACCTTCACTGGCACCGAATTCTTAGTATTAACGCACACCTCTCCATGGGTGACAGAGTCCAGGTGATAGACAGAGTCACAACAGCGACTCGTATCTGTAAGATCCTGGTCAACAGGGAGAGAGCAGAATGGGCCCTGGACCTTAGAGAGCGCCAATGGTCTAACTCCACCCCTGATCAGAGAGGCTGATAGCGAAATCCACCTGGGGAGGGTGGAAACCCACATGATCGACTGACTTATCGCCCTTCCAAGCTTTATGCACAACCTTCCAAGTAGAGTTTAAAAGCTGAGATTTTTCAGCAAACTATCTGGCCCACGTGGAGACTTCAATCTGGCAAAGCCACAAATCACAGCCTCCCTTCAAACGTCTTCCATTTCTGGACACTGAGACTGGAGAAGGCATTGTTAGGGATCACTAAGCCAACTCCAGCTCACAGAAACTCCCAAACACCTCCAGGTCCTTCCCCACGCTCACGGTCATTGTTGAAGCAGATGGGTTCCTAGCCACAGGCTTCCAATGGTTTCATGTAGCTAACTCCACTTTTAACCCACATGGCGGAGGAAACAACATTGACGACCATGCACAGCCTATCAGCTGAGCACATGGATGCAGATGATTTACAGGATCAAGGGGTTCAGGCATTCTCTCCTTACCTGGACCTGCTGGCAGAAAGGGCTGCAGCCGCTGAAGCTCTTCCCGGTTGAGCTGGGTGACTCTCTCAGAGATGACCTGGTGGACATTGGTCAGTTGCCGGAAGTTGGGGATGGCCACGGCAAAGTCCGGGATGAAGGAGATGGTTTGCATCTCTGAGATGTCAGCGTTCCCGATGCCAATGCCGATGGGCACCGCCCCACCCCTCTTGAGGACCACTGAGGGGCCCTGCACATCATCCCCAGACCTGTCAGCTGTGAGGACAATCAGAAGCTGGGGGACGCCTTCTTCGATCCTGCTGCCCGCAGAGCTAATGAGGATATTCCTCAGGACAAAATCCAGGGCCGCACCCGTGTTGGGAGTCCGACCCCCCAGCAGGGTCAGTCTACGGATGGCATTGACGACACTCTGCTGGTCTGTGTAGGAGTTCAGGTAGAACTCGGGCCTGGTTCGGTCGCTGTACTGTACCACGGCCACTCGGACCCGGTCCTGGCCCACGTCCAGGCTCTCGACCAGTCTCTGGACAAACTCTTTCAGCAAGGTGAAACCACTTCTGACGCCATCAGAACCGTCGATCAGGAAGACCACGTCCTTTTCCCCTGAAACTGAGACAACAATCCCAATGAGTGACCCAGGACAGAAGCGTCCAGATCATTCCAAGTGTGCTTGACTGAATGACCCCAAAGATGCCCCCCACAAAACCCCTGACCCTGTGTAATGCCACCTGACCTGCACAAGGGGGCTGTGGAGAGATGACTACTAAAGAATCTTGAGATAAGGACATTGTGCTGGGTCTTGGCAGCCAGAGACTCCTTAGAAGAAGGCAGCAGAGTCAGGGTTGGGGGTGTCAGGACGGAAGTTGCAGTGAGAGAGGAGGGAAGATGCTGCGCTGGCTGCTGCAGCTGAGGATGGATGGACGGAGAGAAGGCTGGGAGCCCAGAAATGAGAGTGACCTTGAGCAGCGGGAAGGGCCACAGAAGGACTGCTCCACTGGAGCTTCCAGAAAAGACCACAAGCCCGCAGCCTCCTGAATGTTGACCTAGAGTGGCAGATATGGGAGCTCTGTCCTCCAGAGCTGTGAGATCATCAATGTGTGCTGTTCTAAGGCACCCAGTGAGTGGTTACCGGTCACAGCAACCAACAGAAACTAAGCTCTAAGGGTCTGTGGACACACACTGCCACAACATCCCAGTGTTGGCAAACCTCTCTGCTATACACGGGTCTGAGTCTCAATGGGGCACCTTTCAAAGGAAAGGTCCAATGCAAACATTGGCTCCATGGTGGAGGAAAGGCAGGCAGCTGAGCCAAGGAAGAGCAGAGAAGCTAGTTCAGAAAATTATGAAGTTTGTTACTTGGGGGTTCAAAGCAGTCATCTTGATCATTTTGTGGGAAAATTGTCTCAGGAGCTTATCAGGAAGTTTTAAGAATATGGAAAATCTCACAGCTGAGGAAAGGGCCAGGTAAGTTACACTGAGGACTTATTATTATCTTAACAATGCACTGGCTCACTCTTAAGGGGAAGGAAGAACACTATCCCACAAGAATCTCATTGGGATCTCTTACTGCATCTACCTGCAGTTCTGATCATGCCTCCTCAGACTTCTGCATTGTCCCCCAAATTCGAAAACCCCTGGGGGAGGAACCCAAATCGAATCTTCCAGGAGTGCACACTGCTGCTTTACTGTGATGTCAACCAAAGAGTAAGAGATTTTTCGTGAAAAGGTTAGCAGGTTGGAGACATCAATTTCAGCAGTATGGAGACCCAGACAGAAGGTCTGTCCAGAAAGAAGTTTCTGTGATTTTGTAGCAACCCTGTTTTATCTACCCTGGCATACTGGAATGAGGGAGGGCGGGGAGAGGGGCTTTCCTTGCAGAACTTTCCCGTGCTTGAAAAATGATCTCTTGTTGACCTTCATCCCACTGTCGTGGGGTTGAATCCAACACAAAGAAACCCCATCAGGAGCTCCTGAGATGGACAGCCTCTTCTTGCTTCTAGGGAGTGACTGGTGGTCTTGAACTGCTGACCTTACGCTCAGCAGCCCAACCTTTGGTGGTGTGGTCAGAACTCTCTGTTCATTTAGTTTCTGATGGGGAGAGAGATTGGAGGGTTGACCCAGCATAGCCATCACTATTTTCCAATGGGCAAAGGGGCGGTCAACACAGAATCCCCAGGAGCTCAGGATGAGTGTCCAGGCTGCCCAAGCTCTTCCTGCCATCTGACTCACCCTAGGAAGAGGGTTTCCAAGTCTTGGAAACACAAACATCCCATGTCCTTGAGTCCATTCTGGCTCAGAGAGGCCCTCTACGGGCTCAGTCACAGTTGGGGATGGCACCCTGGTGTGGGGGTTGGAAATTCAGCCACGGGATTCCCCGGTTGTGTCCTGCGGTGAGAGTCTGCGATGAAGGAACTGGACACAGTGATTGGGCATCATCGCTGGGTAGGGGTCAAGGAAACCAAACTCAGTGACATCCAGTCAGTACTTGGACATGGCAAGCCCTATCGGGCAGGGGAGAACTTCCCTGTGGGTTTCTGAGGCTGATACCCACTTGAAATAAAGACGTGAGGCTGGGGTTGGGGGGAGGGGTGCTCTAGCAATCGTGGCGAGTGAGAGAGCACTTTCCTTAAGCACCCGGAAGAAGCTGCATTCTGAAAAGAAGGGGGCGTGGCCACCAGTATGCCTAAGCCTCCATCGTAAATTCTGTGATAAAATCTATTTTGATGCCCTTGAAATATAACCATCCCAGGTCTTCGGGTGGACCTTTGGGATCCTCGGGGGAAGAGCGTCCACAGGAAAAGGCTACAACCTTGGCGGTGGTGGGGTCAGTTCCTGCTCCTGACCACCTTGTGTGCTACAGCGGAGAGGGAGAGCTGCCCCACAGGACATCCTGGCTGTGGCCTTCGCAGAAGCACAGACTCAGGAGAGGGACTCAGGTCCTCATTCTATCGTCCCTGCAGAAACCACCGAGGGAGGGCTGCTGTGGTGGGCACTGGGTCAGGAGCCTCCTCCCCACTCACGCACGGGCAAAGAGGGAGATACCTGGCGTCGGGGCCCCGTTGTGCACCGTCTTCAGGAGGTTCACGATCTGGGGCTGGAGCTCCCCGATTTTGGGAAGTGACTCTGCAGCCAGGATGAAGGCGGAGGAGGGCACGATCTGCTCCAGCTGGGCGGCATCAGCGTTCTTGGCTTGGAGAACGAAGGGCACCACCCCGCTCTGTCTCAAGTGAGTGGCAGACGCGTCAATGCGGTCAGAGGACCGGCCGGCCACCAGCAGCACCAGGAACTGCAGCACGCCCTCCTCGATGCGGCTGCCCGCCGGCTTCACGAAGATGTGGCGCTGCGCGTAATCCAGGGCGTAGCCCAGGTTGAGGGGCTTGCCCGTCTTAATCTTCATCCTTTTGACGAGGTTCAGGATCTCAGCCTTGCTCTGGTGCTCGCTGAAGCGCGACTCCACCCTGACGTCGTCGCTGTACTGAGCCACCGCCACCCGGGTGCCATCAGGCTGGACGTCCAGCTCATCGATGACCCGGTGGAGGAAGTCCCGGACAGCTGGGAATTGGCCCACGAGGTTGGCTGAGCCGTCAAAGAGGAACAGGATGTCTCGCTTCTTGCTCTCTGCAAAGGAAGGGGTGGGGGCGCCAGGAGGGGACAGAGAGAGAGATTAGCAGACACCACCACGCGGTCGCCAGTGTGATGACCACTGTACCAGCAAGAGAGAAGAGAGAGAACCTCCAGCTGTCTCTCTGAGGTCTCACTTGAATTTTGGTGCGAGTGAAGACTATTGAGTGTCCTCTCGAATGGCCCACAGAATCCACCAATCGGGGTTTGAAAGAAGTACAGCCAAATTGCTCCTGGGATTCAAGGATGGAGAGGCGGCGTCTCCTAGGCTTTGGACATGCTGTCAGCACGACCAGTCCCTGGAGAAGGGCATTGAGCTCAGAGCAGTGGAGGGTTGGTGAAAAAGAGGAAGACCCTCCAGGAGATGGGTGGACTCTGTGGCTGCCGCTAAGGGCCAAGGACCAGGCAGTGTTGGACTGCTCTGTAGATGCGCTGGAATGGACCTAGCTGAAAGGTTCCTAACATGAAACCGCCGCTGACAGCGGTGCATGTTTGCGAAGCTAGAGGTGGACGAGCTCACGCTGGCCCATCGGGCGCCACGCTCCTTCGACAAGGCGAGCCGTTGGAGGTCATTGCAGGGCTGTGTCCTCACGTCTGCTGGAAATCCCACCAGGAGAACGGGCTGCCTTTCCAACAGCCACTCATGGAACTGTGACCAGCGTGGCCCTCGTTGGACTTCTGCTAAAAATGTCAGGTCAGTCCTGAGAGACAGAGACTGACTGATGTAGGGCAGCACCCAAGCGGACTTGACTAGTCACATTTCTGCTATGATTGGAATATCTTTTTTTATTAAATGGGGCTTCTTAATTTGAAGTCCACTGGGCCTTCCCTCGTGCTCCAGTCCTCTTAGAGGCAGGCAGAGGCCAGGTGCAATCTGGGTGCTCACCTCAGTTGCAACTCTTCCCACAAGTCCTGGTCGGGGGTTCTAGGAGGCTCAGGCTTGCTGCCCAGTTCTGTGGGGTCTGGGCTGGTACAGCGGAGATGCCATGTCTCTGGGGCTTCTTCCAAATAACTAGCTGGAGCCTGAGCTTGAGGAATACGAAAATACCCTCTGGTGGGGATCATCTCGAAACTCACTGCCACTGGGGCAAACCTGACTCACTGTGACCCTCCAGGACAGGATGGCACTGCCCTCGGGGTCCCCAAGACGGTAACTCTTGGTGGGGATCGAAAGCCTCATCTTTCTCTCACCGAGTGGGAGTGGCCGGTGATGTTAAGCTGGTCGGCAGCCCAGGGGGTCACCACCATACCACCAGGGCTTAAGGGACCTCAGGGCACACTCATGTAAGAAAGAGGCGCTCTCTCTCTCTCTCTCTCTCTCTCTCTCTCTCTCTGTGTGTGTGTGTGTGTGTGTGTGTGTGTGTGTGTGTGTCTGGCTCTCTCATTTCCATCAGATCTAGCTGGGTGTAAACTCCAAAATCTTCATGGCATTGACGCACAAAAAAAAAAAAAGAAGTCAGCAAATCAAAGTCCCCGTGTCGAGGGTGTGACAGGATGGGTGCCCGCACCCCATCTCTGCCATCCAGGCCATCCGCACCCCCAAAGAGTGTCCTGGAGAAAGAGCCCCCGACCCCCGCCTTGCTGGTACAGTGGTTCACACCCCCACTCGAGGTATTAACAGCACTCTGGGCCAACTGGCCGCCAGGGAAGACCCTGAGGGAGGGAGGGGGCCTCGCGAGGGGCGCCGTGATTACCTGGCTGGCTGAAGGACACTTCCTCCACACCACCGCTAACATAGGTGGTAAGGGGCTGAATCAGCTGCTGGGGCAGAGTTGGCAGGGAGCCGAAATCGTCCATGAGATACACCAGGCTCGGGTTAAAGGCAATCTGCTCGAGCTCGGCCTTCTTGGCCTGGTTAGCCCCCACACAAAAGGTCAGCACGCCCGCGCGCGCCAGCTCGTTGGCCGCCTGCAAATAGGAGTCCTCGGACTGGCCGGCCACGAGCAGGACCAGGAGCTGGGGCACGTGCTCTCGGATGCGGCTGCCCGCCGCCTCGGTGAAGTGGTGAGCGCGCACAAAGCTGAGGGCCGAGCCAGTGCGCAGGCCGGAGCCCCCCTGGTACTGCAGCTGGCCCAGACGGGTCAGCAGCTCTGCCTTGGTGTGGTGTGTGTCTAGGGAGAACTCCGTCACGGGGCTGTCGCTAAATTGCACTACCCCCACGCGGATGGCGTCGTGTCCGACGTCAAGGCTCTGGACTAGCGTGGTGAGGAAGTCACGCACGTAAGGGAAGTTGGCGTGTCCGACGTGGGCCGATCCATCCAAAAGGAAGATGATGTCCCTTTTGTTTACGCGCACTGCGGTGGAGCACAGAAAACACAGTGAGACACACATGACCCTGGCGGGCCCCGCATGTGTGCGCCTCAGGCGGGCACACATGCCAACAGTGACGACACAGAGATGCTCAGGGTGGCGAAGCAAGGCCATCCCGTGAAATATGGCAGGCGGCAGCATATTTGCCTCCGGGGTGGCTGGTGCTGGTGAAGCGTGCTCATCAGACAGACGCAGGGCCCAAGTTCCAACGGTCCCAAAAGATCAGAATCCTTGGGACACGCCGGGAAGCCCTCAGGATGGCCTCTGCCATCTCGGAGGGCGCTGAGTCTGCCTGCCTGGCCTGTGAGTGTGACTACGCTCCCCACCAAGCACGTGTGGGCACAGGCCAGGAACTTAAACCCAACACCAGCTGTCCTCCTTCAGAGGACAGTAGAACCACGTCCCTAGGGGATTTCTCTTTATTTGGGGTGGGTTTTGCTTGTTTGTTTTTTGGAAATATTTCCTGGTCTTTTTAGCCAAGGTGCCTCTAGGGCAGGGGTCAGCGAACTCTCGAGGTCAAAGAGCCAATCCTGTCCCTCCTGACAAGTTTAGAATCATCCCAGAGCCTTCAGCAGGTTTTGCTAAACAAATGAAATCACTGTGACCTGAAATAACAACCTTCACGTGTGTTCAGTGTGACTTCAGAGCCGCACGGTCACATGACGAGAATTGCACATGGCTTGTGAGTCACGGTTTGCTGACCCCGGCTCTAGGGGGGGGGTGCCAATCTCCACGTTTCAAATCAGGAGCCTGGCACAAGAATCCTGGGTGCCCACCAAGGACTTGTGACTTACACAAGTCACCAAGAAGCTAAGAAGGCCTGACGGGTCAATATGGAAATAAGTAACGCAGGCCCTTCTTGTTAGAAGTATTCCCGCTGCTTCCTTAGGTCTTCCTCGGCTAGCATTTCTGTCTTATCAGGACTCCTGGCGTCGCTAGGCAGCCATCGATTTGGGCACCCGGGGAACTGACGACCTGGGACGTCACAATACGAAGAGACTGCACAGCCTGGCCGAGCTCCAGCTTGAGGAACTCAGAAGCAAAGGCCTCTCCACTCGTGATGATTCCTCCCCCCACCCCCAACATTGATCGTGTCACCTTCCTTCTCTTGTAAGGCATTGACCTCACAAATAACCATGCCCTGGGCTCCATCAGGTGGAACGTCCTCTATGAAAGTGAGGGTTAGATGTCTCCAGGAAGAAGGGAACGTTAGAGTGGAGCTGTAGGAAAGTCAGGGAGGTTTAAAAGAGCAGCATGCACACATGCAGCAGAGCCTGTGCACCCCCACAGGCCCCCCCCCCAGACACGCGTGAGGTGAGACGGGCTGTGTCCACGAGAGTCATCTTCATTAAGGACAAGGGAGTGTGATGACCTCCATTCAGAAGCCCACAGACCTTCAGGGGGTCTTAAATGCCACACCTCACTGGAGAGCAAGAGCACGTGAGAGATTGGAGGGGCTCAGGAGCTGTGGTCAGCACCCACAAAGCTTGCTCGTGGGATGAAATCCGTAAAGAACCAGAGAGGTGGGGTGTTCAAAGCTGAGGACACCATGTCCTTCCCCGCTTAGCACTGGTCTTTGAGAGGTGGGCTCAGGACACAGAGGGGGCAGGCAACAACGTGCTGGTGGAGAGGAGGGGAGTGGGAGGGGATCACCATAGTCATAGAACCATGCTGGGGACTGGCCAGAGATAGGGGCTGCTGTGAATACTTGGGGACACTCATCCCAACCACAGGTGGCCGTGATCCTCTTGTCTGAGTCATATCCTTTCTACTGTAACCTGATGTCCAACTAGAGTGAGTGAGGTGCGTGCGTGCGTGTGTGTGTTTGTTGGGTATTGACAGCAAAACACAAAATAACCCTTCTTTTCTTTTCCTCGAAGGCAATACCTTCAGACCGTCTATGGTGTGTCCCTGCTACCCCGCCTCCATACCTTCATTGGGTCCAGTGAGGGTCCTGAGGGGAGACAGCAGGTTGGGCAGCATGCCCTGCAAGGGGGCAGCCTGGAACTCGGCGGGGACGAACACCAAGGAGGAGTCGAAAGCGATCTCTTTCAGCTCGGCCTGATCGGCGGCCTTGTTCCCGATGGCAAAGGCCAGGATGTTGCTAGTCTTCAGGTCCTGGGCCGGCTGGCTAACCTCATCTAGGGACTTCCCGCCGGTGACCAGCACCAAGAGCTTGGGCACCCCCTCAGCAGCCCGGTAGCCGGCCGCGCTAGTGAACAGGTTGTTGCGGACGAAGTCCAGCGCGGAGCCCGTGTACAGGGCCGAGCCGTCCAGGGGCTTCAGTCTCCGCACCGCGGTGATGACCTCCCTCTTGCTGGGGTAGCTATTGAAATAAAACTCGGGCCTGACAGTGTCTGCGTACTGTGCCACTGCCACCTGGATGAGGTCCTGTCCAATCTCCAGCCTCTGGATGACCCTGGCAATGAAGTCGCGGATGGCATTGAAGTTGGCCAGTCCCAATGTGGAGGAGCCATCTATCAGGAAGACTATGTCCCTCTTGTTGACTTCCGTGACTGTAGGTAGCAACACAAGACAGTGAGAAGCAGGACCTCCGCGATCACACGCCACCTCGACTGCTGACCCAGGGAACTCTGCTTAAGGGATGCTCCCGTTTTCTTGGGCCAGAGGAACCTCGGGGAGCAAAGGGTCATCGAACACATATTCGTGACACATGCACCCTCAGCTGCTGAACCAAAATTGGCGTGCCCTCTCACACCCAGGCACATTCCACACAACCTTTGCATGAGAACCTAACGTGGCTTTCGTAGCCACTTGAAAGCCAGCAAGCTGTTTCCCCCTCTAAATACACTTATCCGGCTGGGATCTGAGAGGCCAGAAGGAAGCCATTGCTTTCATAGCTGAGAGATCAGCTGAGAGTGAGCCCCGAGAGCCCCTTGGCTTCATGATCTTGATTCCAAGGGATGCACATCACCAATGGCCAAAGCAGAACAAGCAAACCCATCTCTGTTCTCTCTCATTCTACCTTGGGGGGGGGGGGGCATTATTTGGCACCATAGACACCAATACCAGCAAGTGCTGGGCAATTATGGTGATGGAAGTACTTTGTGGCAGAGGGTTTACATCCTGCACAAAGACCTGGGGGACTTCAAGACGAGTCACGAGGCAGAGAGATGCCAGTGATGCCACTTCCTGGGAGGGGCTCGTGAACTGCCCCGTCAGTGTGCCCACACCTGGGTCATAGAAGAAGCAAAGGCTGGAGAAGCTGCTCCGGAGAGCTTTACAATCTGAGGGGAGGAAGGCATCCCATCAAGCTATGCCATCAATGCGGTGAGTCGTCTGAACGACGTGAAGAGCCCTCCATCAGGAGGCCATGCTGGTCTTCTGGTTTTGTGCCATTTCAACTCACTTGAGGGGTGTCCAGGCTAATATGACTGGTCCTGACTCTCCTCTGGAAGGGGAAGTGAGCAGGTGCACACACAGAGATGCACCATAATTGGCACTTCAAGACCGTTGCTTAGGCAAATTGTGGTCTAATCAAGGGATGGTCAGATTCTCAGGCCTCAACTAGACCTGAAGACATGGGGCATCCTCACCCCATGAGTACCCCTCCCCACCCCAGACTTCTGCCTTCTTCTCCCGCTAGGTCTCTCCAAATACGGATAAAAGATAAGCAAAGGTGGATACATAGAGGTAAGCATAGTCATAGGCATATAGATATGGAGTCAGAGATGGATATTACTATGGCTTTGATATGTTTTGGTGGTGGATATGATCCTGTTTGAACATGGAATGTGCTGTTGTGTTGAATAGATCATACTCGAGGACAGTAGGACCTAACTCTAGACACTTCTGCATTACACAAAGAGCAACATGGACTTAGAGATACACATGGGGACAAGGAGAAGGCAGATAAGACAGCAACAGACACAGAAGCACAGATACGTGGACAAGCGCAGGTCACCAGGGATTGCCACAGCTACGAGAAGCTGAACCAGACAAGGAAGGACTTTTCCCCAGTCATGCCTCCAATTCAGATTTGCTGCTTCCTGAATTGTGAGAAAAATACATGTCTTAAAAGCCAGCCTCATGGGATACTTGTAGCAGCAGTAGGTGACGGATACAGACAGACAGAGACACAGACATGCAGACGCGTCTTCAACATTTGTTGACTCTCAGTCAATTACTAAACGTGACGATGGTATTTATAAACTGCTCATGAGCTAAGAGGCGAATGAAATGAGGGCAACGTACTATCCACTCATAGCAAGGGCCTTGGATCTTCTGGAATGGAAATATCTTGGTCTACTTGAACTCTGTTGGGAATCCAAGAACCAAGAATCTAGAGATGTTGTGTGGCCTGTCCAGGTCAAATAGCTGTGAGTTCAAGACCAGGAATCAGAGGCCAGGTCTCCTGATTATAAGTTTCTACAGCTATAAACTCCCATGGAAATGACAACAGGTCATTGCACCTTTCCCGAGCACTTCTGGATGTGCAAAGGTCACAGGAATGCCGCCATCTTGGAAATGAACCTTTGGGAAATTCCCACTGTTTTGTCATCTGTTCCTATATCACATTCCCCCGCCCATGTTCTAACCCCTCTATCTGCTCACCTGAAGGACTGTGGTCAGTGCTAGGTTCCCATCAAGTGAGGGGAAACACTGGGCATCGAGCAGGAATGAAAGGCAAGTCCTGTAGGGTTGGCCTTACTAATGGAAATAAATGTTATAACAGAGATCCTCTGGGCAATTACCTCCCCAGAGGCATTTCCTGCTTCCCCAGCAGGCCACGTGGCAGCCAATGACTGACATCAAATATGTGCTTTCAAAGATGCATTCCTTACCTGAGAGATCTTTTGAAGATGGTCACTAGAATAAGACCTTCTTTTAAAACTATTGGGAATAAGTTTGGGCTAATTCAACCTGAAGTAGATAAGCTTTCTATGAAAATGTCATGATATTACCTATAAGTTTATACAATCATTACAATGCATGATTAGCCACGTGCTACAAAGCCACAGTCAACATCACACATAGGAGTGCATAGAGATGCCCTTAATTCAGACTTGTCCATGTTTCACTCTTTGTTTCATATAGTAGCATGCCTTCCCTCCCAAAAAAAAATTTTTTTTACTTAAAAATGACAATTGACACCCATACTTCAAAGGAAAACTCAACTGGTAGAATGGAGAAAGACAACAAAATCTCACTAATGAATGAATTTTGTAGACACAGATACACATCATGTAGACAGTTGACAGGCACAGGTTATTAAGTTTAATGAACCACTCAAGGAAATGCAGTCATTGGTTGCAGATGATCATCAGCTTTTTCTTATCAACTCCTCAGTGTCCAGTCAACAAATATTCACTGAGCTCCTATAGGACGCTCAATGCAGGACAGGGAAAGATACACCTAACAAAGTTTGATCTTTAAGAATTATTGTTGTGAGACCCTCTTGGTGTAGACACCTGGAAGTGAGTTGAGTACTTCAGGGAAAGATTGAGGTATCATTGTATTATTAATTTACCAAACCATATCCTCTTGACCTGATGCCAAGAGACTTGGGTCTCAGAGAGTAATTGATCAGGGGGAGGGAGCGCTGCCTGTTTCCCTCGCCTCACTCTTCTAATTGCTTCAAGGGAGTCCCTACCACCACTGGGCTCTCCATTGCTTCTGGGAAGCAGTAAGCCTGAGGTCTAGGCCTCATTCTGTCTCTGCATGACAGTGCGACTTTAACAAATATCCCTCCACAACCAGGCTTCCAGTGTGGGCCTCAAATTCTTCTCATCTGTAAAACTCACACAATGGAAAACCCAATCCCTCAGGCTTCTATGACATCAGTGCAAACATTATCCTGATCAGAACACTGTCTGAAAATATTGAGAGAATGGCCACTGTGAAATTCCACAGCTGTTCTGATTTATCCACACAGCAACGTGCTCACTCTGATCAGGAATAAAACCTGTGCTCATCTGAGACGTCTTCGGCCCCCATAACACGGCGTGACTGGATCTGTCAGATTTATAATCAAAATAGTATCCAATTTAAATTTTGAATGCACACCCTCCCCTTACCATGTATGCATGTCTGTGCTACAATTTGGTTGGTTTTGTCTTTGAAAAAGTCACTATTATGAGTTGTTTCACCAAAGACCCTGCATTTGAGTGTATTCCATCAACTCGCCACTCAAAATAACTCCCTTTAGATCTGATCAGCACAAAAAAAGAAAGAAACGAATTTGTGAGCACTGCCCTGCATGAATGCTTTCTCAACTCTGACCTTCAGAAGGTATGACTCTCCCCAGAGCCCCAGCATAGAGCACCTTTGAGGAGTTTCCCTCACCCTCTGCTCCACTACTGCTTTCAGAATGAGACTTTTTTTAATGTCTGAATCCCCTTCTAGCATGTGGATTTTGGAGGCCAACACCATTCTCTTGGAATGGTTTTCTCTGAATTATGAAAAAACCCAGCTGCCACGGAGTCAACTGTTGGTCTTGGCAACCTAGGTGTAGCTGAGCAGAACCGCGCTCCGAAAACTTTGCATCAGCTGCTCTTTATAAATACATCACTCAACCTTTTTTCTGTGGTCTCCCCAGGTGTTCTCAAACCTCCAACCTTCCCATTGACAGGACAGCGCCCTAACCATCGGCATCCCCCATGAGACCCTCTCAAAGCCATGTGGAGGATATCTGGACTATCACTAGCTGAGACAACAAGGTCTGTTATCGTCGCAGAAAGAGCGACGTGTTGCATTGGCTTTCTTCACACGTTCTTGATGCTTTCTTGACAACTGGCACTCAGACTGTCTTCAGTCGCTCAAACTCAACAACCTTCCCAAGCATCTCTTTCAAAAAGCTCAGCACAGAAAGACTGGTCCAGCGGTACTTACAGGTTCTCCCGGGGTAAGTCATTCTGGTGCCTGCCTCACTTCCACAGAAGCCCACACACATGGCACCCCCCCCCACACTCACACACACACACACACACACACACACACACACTTTGGGCAAGAAGAGCATACGTACCTTCAGAGACAATGGTTGGAGGTTGCAAGACAATGAGTCTTTGGGCCACGCCAACAATGTACTTCAATAATTGGTCTTGGAGGTCCCCCAAGCTACGGAATTCCGGGACAGTAAACACCAAGTTGTCACTGGTAGCTATGTGCTGAAGCTCCGAGCGGGAGGCCGCCCGGGCACCGAGGCCAAAGGAGAACACGCTAGCCTGCTTCAGGGCGACTACCCCTTCTCGGATCTCATCGCTAGAAGGCCCGGCGCTGATGAGCACCAAAACCTGAGGCACCCCTTCCTTCACGCGGCTGCCCCCCGCCTGGGTGAAGTGATTCTCCACAATGAACTCAAGGCCGTGACCAATGTTGGCCAACTCGCCCCCAATGACCCTGAGACCCTTCACAGCCTCCAGAACCTGAGCCTTGGTGGAGTAGGTGTTCAAGGAGAACATGGTCTGGGGCTCATCGCTATACTGGACCACCCCCACTTGTATCTGCTGAGTCCCAATGGAGAGTCTCTCAAGGAGATTGACAAGGAAGTCTCGAATGACTGTGAAATGCACACTTCCGGTGTTGTTTGATCCGTCAATAAGGAAAATAATGTCAGCAGAGTCTTGTGCTTTAAGAGAAAGAAATGGCAAAAAAAAAAAAAAAGAGAGAGAGAGAAAACAAAATTGTGATAGCGTTAGAACAAGTGACCACATGCAATCTGTTTCGTGTTCTCACGTGTTTCTCCAGAAACCGACAAGAACCACGCCATCTGGATGAAGAAAACACATGTTGAATAAGGCACACGTGACATTCTCTTTCAGTCTGCATTCTGAATGAATAAGAGGCAACTTTGTGGAAATGGCAGTGCGCAACAGGAGCAGAGATCTCCTATTCTCGTGTTGATCACCATGTGTCAGAGCATCATGTTTTCACGCCCTCTGGGAGAAGTCCTGGGGGCCTGCCCTGGAGAGAGCTGCACTATGGAGAGGTCTGGAATTCTGCATGCCGAGGCCTATCTAGGAGAATTCCAAAGCTGATTTCTAAATTGGGGGCATCACTCCAGCCTTCTTCGGGGATGGTGAGAACATTTTCAGGTGGGGATACAGGAGTCACGGGCTGGCCATGCCTGGCTTCTCCAGGTGGCCAGATAACTACCGTGTCTTCCTCACTCTTGAAATGTCAGAATGATTGGTCGCACGCAACTTTGAATCTGGAGGTCAGAACTAAACCGAGATGCAAAGTTGTGTTGTTTTCATTGTCTAAATGCCTGGATGCACACTCTGGTTTGGTTTTTCTCTTTTCGTCATCAGAAGGACAGTTGTAGGATATGCAAACACAAGTCTAGATTGGTTTAGATGTTTTGTTCTGTGTGTGCGATTTGGATTTGGGTGAAAGTGTACACAGTACATTGCTTTTCCTTTGTCTTTAAGGGGAAAAAAGGTCCCCTCTGATTTGAGTGGCCCTGAGCAGTGCAGATGGGCTGTCCGTTCAGCAAGACACACCCAGGCCATCTGTGCACTGGCAGAAGCCCCGGGAGTGGTCCACTCCATTGGTGTGTTGCCTCTGTATCCAATCACGTAATGCAGAACATTGTTAAACAGGGTGCTATGAATGCAGTCATGACACAATTATCCAACTTTATTTTCATGACATCCTACACTGGTTGCCTCTTGGGACCTTGACCAGCTCACTAACCCACCCTTAGCCTCAGAATTCCCTTGGGGGCTCTAGTAAGAGACCTTCTAGTCTCTCCATAGTGACAGGAAAGGCTGATCCCCGCAGCAGGGTTCCAAGGGCCCTGAGGTTGGAAGGAGTAGAAATCCACAAATCTTAAAATCGGGGAAATATCACCAAGGTCCAGCTGGAGCAGCGGTTCTCCACCTGTGGGTCGCAACCTCTTTGGGGGTCGAATTACCCCTTCCCAGGGGTCATCCAATTCACAACAGTGGCAAAATGAGAGTTCTGAAGTAGCAATGGAGATAATTTTATGGTTGGGGAGTCACCACCATTAGAAGAACCGCATTAAAGGGTCACAGCATTTGGACCGTTGAGAACCACTGAGCTAGACCATTTAAATCATAGGATTTAAACTCAGACATGTGCATGGTAATTTCAGTCACTATGGTTAATGACTTCAGAATGCATTTGGAATAGCAAGAGATTCTGTGTGAGCATAGGATATAATATTCTGAGCTTTGTCGCGGTGACGGGCATGTCATAGTTACCATTCTTTTGCCCCTGCACCAGTAAAACAGCTTTCATTTTCACCATGGAGAAGGATTCAAATTTTTCCTCCTAGTAATTGAAGAGTTTTTCTATGGAAATTAGAGTCTTACCCAAGTACTGTCCTTGCGTAAGTTGAAACAGAGTTGACTAGAACCAGACCTTCTCTCTTCCTCCCCTTACAGCCACAAAACTCGCTTGAGAAACAAAGGTACAGATGAACGATCTGTCTTTGGAAAGCTATTTCCTTGAAAACATCAGTGGCTCAACCCTCTTACATAACATCTAATGTGACTGACAATTATTTTTTACAGTTAAGATCTTGGGGTATTAACAACTGTCACATACAAATAAAAATAAAACTGAGACTTTGCTAAGAAATTCAAAGTAGTTTCTAGTCTTGCCTCAAGGTGTAAATTTCTGGGAGGATCTTTTCTGTGGGGGTGTGGTGCAGTGGTAAGGAGTGCAAATCCTATGGGGGCTTGTATTAGGGACCTGCATCCTTATCAGCTGACTGCTCTATGAAAGACACCGCCTAAGGCTTCCCCATTCCTCAGAGCCACATCTATTACCCCGAGGGGCATGGAAGGGTTTTCCACGTCACTAGTAGTTCAAGTTCACCCCAAAGAAGGATTAACTATAATCTTAGGGCCACTAAATCATACAATGATGTTCTCTCTTCTCAGTCTCCTACTTTTTCTTTGGTTGCAACTTGCACTGGAATAAATCAGACAAAGGGACCCTGGGGTTGAGGTGGGGTGGGGGGTGGATCCTAGGACAGAGGTCATGGAAAAATGTTGGATAATTTGTCATCACCGAAGATACAACATCGTTTTCGTACACACACAATGATGGAACACACAAAGCATGCTTGGTTATCCAGGAGAGCCAAAGCCTCAAGTAGACACAAGACCAGAATCCCCCGTCACTTGCAAGGCATCCCAACAAACAGAGCGGTGTTGGCCGTCACCAAACCAGTCTAAAGTGACAACGTGGATGTTGTCTCCTCTGCTACTCCTGTGACTCGTGCCTCATTCATTTCAGTGGTACATTTTCGGGTAGAAAGATGTGATAGGTCCATGGAAAATTACTTCCTGCCCAATCATTGGAAATGTTCCGTCTCTCTAGGATGTTCCATCTGCGTAAGTCAAATCCCTTCCTTAGCTCCTACCTTCTTATTTCCAGTGCAGAGCATAGGATCACACATCAGTCTAGGCCATTTGTCAACTCTTCCAGTTTGTCTCAGGGAAAAGAAACCTCGTGTTCAGATCCTCGCCAATCCTATATCATCTTGACCTCGCCATTCACCACATACAGTTGTACTTCTGTCAAATCTATCTTACAGTTTGAGGGCTTCTTTTTATTTTTTTGTTTTTGTTTGGTGGGCATCACTGCCTCTGGTGATTGTAGGCACTACCCAGCCGCCGCTGGATTTGAACCGCCAAGCTCATGGGCTGCAGTTCTGCACTCAACCACCTATGCCACCGGGGCTCAGCCCAAGGGCTTCTTTTTATAATGACATGGAGTTTCAAGGAATATAACTGGTCATCGTTAGCGATCGATTAACGAGAGCTCATGGAGAGCTGTCATGGTCGTTAATATTATAGTCACATGTGTGTTACATAATCAGTTACATTCTACCGGGGTAAGTTACCTGGCCAACAGGTAACCAATGGGAAGACTAGGCCACTGTCAGCCAGTCAACTCTGACTTGTGCTGACCCTATGAAATCTGAGACTGTAAATCTCTATGCGAAACAAGAACTTCATCTCTCGCTGGTGGAATGGCTCATGGGTTTGAACAGCCCACCTTAGAATGAGCAACCCAGCATGTCTCCCACCTGGGCTCTCTTTGAGGCAGAATAGACCCATATTAGATCTCTCTATAACACTCTCCTGACTACCCTCCCCTAAAACAGCAAGCAGAGACGTTATCTTGTGGTTATTATTTTGTGTGTGACATGCAGAGGGCCACCGTTCCGGGAGAACTGCACAGTGGAGTTAATCAGAAAGACAACATGAAGGGATGAATATTCCACCTGGGCGCTGCTAGTGGTTTGAACACTAGAAGACAGAGATGCTTTCTTGGCTAAAAACAAAGGTTTTGTCATCTGCATGGGAGCATCATGATGTTGGCTGCTTCACGTAGCTGTCAATATGGGGATCAAAGTATGTGCTCCTTTGTATGATGGCTAAACATAAAGAAAAACTCATCTGCTCTATCCTGGGTCTGCCAAAGAAATGGTATTGCATTTCTCTACTGATCCTCATCACTGTGTTGCGATCCTGATAGCCCGATAAGGGGATGCTCTAGTGAATCAATGATCCCAACACTACAGGGAAACTCACCGTCAAAGGGACCCTCTCACCCTTCCATTGCAACTTGGCGTTGCTTGGTTTGGAAAGTCCTTGGGGGTACCTACCTTCTTGATCTGTGATCTGGCAAGATGAGTATAAAGCCTTCATGCCAGGGATGGGATTGCCAGCCTGAACCAGGGCCATTCCCCTTTTATAAATGCCCACTAAGAAAGCTTTTCTTGGGGGAGGGGGGGCGCTATATGCTGGGCAGAGCTCTTGCTTCTTTCCTGGAGAAGCTGTCCAATCCACAGGAGTCACCTCCCTGCCAGAGCTGGAGTCACTTGAAACCACGGGAACCATTAGGGACACGTGTGGGCCAGCAATCTTCTGAAGCCCTGGAGTTGAGCTCAGAAACCAAGCCCTGCTGGCTCCGCTCTGCTGACACTCCGACCGCCCCATGTCCTGTCTTTTGCTTTCTGGATGCCTGTTAAGAAGATAGTCACTCCCTAGTACTCTGTCACCAAACAGAACAAGACTCTGCCAGCTTATCGGTTTTGGCTCACAGGGACACACCGTACGGCCCTCTGGTGTCCCCGAGGCTGGAAACCTTCACAGAAGCAGATTGCCGTATTTTTCTCCCACAATGTTGCTGCTGGGTGCAGATAACCAAGCTAAGGGCTTGACCAGTGCACCCCAGCCATGAGCTGAGAGAGGCCGGGGCCCATCCATCCATGTCTTCTGCTCCTTCCTGAAGCTCATGCACCTACGATGTTCTGGATTCCACTCTGACTCCACGCCCATTGGATCCAGAATCTTCAGCCCACCATGACCACGTGTTTCCTGTTCTTATGAAAGGAGGCCCCTCTGCCCAGCTCAGCCCTTGTGAGTAGGCCTTCCCAGGGACACTGGTCTAAACTGCTCTGGCCTGGTAACAATTCATACTCACTCATCAGGCTGTCCTCATTGGGCTTCCAGTCACAGATAGTGGGAGGAGAGCTAACGGGCTCGATCAACGGTTCAATGACTTGCCTGCCGAATAACCTGCCTGACCAGTACTTCCGGGTGGGTCCTCATGAGCATCCCTGAAATCAGATGGGTGCTCGGGCACGACCACCACTGTGGTACAGAGAGGGCCAGGGAGGGGCCGAAACAGGGCCCTGGCATTCTTCGTGGACGCCGACCCAGCTATGTGGAGGTCTCTCTTCTGAGGAAGGGGGAAGGTCGAGTATTTCTCTGAGGGCTGCCTCTGTCACATGCTGATTTTCTAGCTTTCAAAGATTTCTTGTCACAAAATGTGAGGGGAACAATTTTCTGCTTGGGTGCAGGTGCAGCCTCCCTGTTTTAGGAGGAGGCAACCAACGGAAGAAGGACTTTCCAACCTTTGTTTTTATACCCATGAATATCCATCTCTTCCCTGCCGCCCCCTTGCCCCCACCATCTTTCAGCCAGAGGCTGCTTTAACGCCAGCGGTTGGCAAGCTGAAGAAGGAAGGGAAGGCGAGGCGAAGCTCAGCGATGCTGCCGTTACCTGTGATGTCCTTAAGGGTCTTTGTGTCCCCAGCCCTCTCTGGAGACACAGATGAACGCACGTGGGACACTAAGCTCCCCACTACGTCATGCAGGGAGGTGACATTGGCTAGATTGAAAACGTCCGCGCGGAGCGGGTCTCTGGCTAGCTGTCTGAGCGCTCCTCCGTCCGCGTCCCCAACTCCAACAGCTAGCACGGCAGCGTCAGCAGACTGAAGCGCCCCGGAGGGCAGGGCCAGCCCGTCCTCCGACTGTCGGTCGGTTAGCACTACGATCACCTGGGGGACTCCGTCCCCAGCCCGGCTCCCGGCAGCCTTCGTGAGGTGGTTTCGCATTACGTATTCTAATCCTTGTCCGGTCTGATTGCTTCCCCCATCGTAAGACAGGCCGGAGACGTGAGCCAGGACGTCGTGTGTGGTGCGATAGGTGTTTAACAGGAACTCAGAGTGAGGGCTTCCGTGGAACGGGGCCAGGGCAAAATGGAAACCATTGTTCCCCACAGCTAAAGCTGTTATCACCTCATACAGAAACTGCCGGACAAGTGGGAATTGCGCCTCTCCGATGCGCCAAGAGGAATCCACTAGAAAGATTATATCGGCAGCGGTACCGTTTGGGGCATCTTTAAAAGAAGACATGGGTTTAGATTTGGTGACTGCTCAGACAATGGCTTCCTACCTACCAAAGCCTCCCCGGATGCACTGAGCTGACACTACACCCGTGCTAAGTCCCTGACCCCTCACTCACAGTACGAGCAGGGGACATCTTACCTGGGAGGTGGAGGGTCCCAGACACATGGGCTCACCAGCCGATGGCGTCTGCTCAGTGACTCAAGTTCCCCTGACAGAGACCACAACTCATGTCCTCCCCGCCCCCCCGCCCCCACCCCCGGATGGAAAACAAAAAGACAACTTCTCAGGGACTGATTGTTTTCAAGCATGAGTCGCTTGAGTCCCAGAACCCACTGGACCAGACCAGAAGGAAATCTCACCACAGGTCACCAACCACCATGTTCCAAAGTCATCTTTCAGGGTTGGGTACGACACAGGGAAGTGAAAACTACATCTGTTCTACTTTAACCAGCACCCAACGCTTTGGGTAGTCTGCCAGAGAAACAAAAAGCGCAGGCATTCAATATATTTACCTCTCCTTAAAGTGAGGAAAACCAGAGTGGAGGCAAAGAAGCACCAATGTCCCATTTTTCTCCAACGTTTGAGGGTCACCAAAGGTGCCCTACCTGGTTACTACTAATTTTACAGAGCAAAAGACCCTTCAGAGACATGCGCTCTGATTTTTGTCTCCCTCAAGAGCAGAAGTGAGACACGCAGAGTCCCAGGTCAGAAGTGCCTGGCACCTCACTTTTCTGGTTGTTGGCCGGGCTGGTTATGCACAAGGACACCTAGACTCTACACACCTCAGCTGACCTGATGGCCCCACCAGACTGGCTTTGCCCTTGAGGTGGAGCTGCCAGTCCTGGCCAGAGGCCCCAGATCTGCCATCAAGGAAGACAGACCCAACTCAGTCCTGTCTGACATAAACCACCGCAGGAAACGCCACAGGCAGTCTCCATTGCCTTCCGCTCTATGGGCATGTTCTTCAGAGGGGTCACTGGGGCCTGTTCCTTCTTTAGCAGTTTGAGTGAAGTGATTCTTTAAAGATCCAGTCACGAGAAAGATTTCAAATGTCTTTCTGTGCCCAGGGT
>PVJH01031608.1:0-23571 GCA_004026705.1 Nesogale talazaci
CTGCTGTGAGCTGTCGAGTCCATTCTAACGCAGGCTGACCCTAAATGCAACAGAAGGAAGCACTGCTGGGCCTGGGCCTGCCTCCGAATTCTTCTTATGCTTGGCCCATTGCTGTAGTCACTGTATCAATTCATTACATCAAGGGCCTTCCTTTTTTTCACTGTCCTTCCACTTTCCCAAGCATGGCGCACTGCTTCAGAGACTGGTCTGTAAATTACAAAGCACAGATTATTCAAGTTAGTGTTAGAGATAGAAACATTGGCTTCAAAAGTGATTGACCTAGAGGATCTGTTGAGAACCAGAAACTTCACATTTACATATTTTTGTTTCATGCATAATTTTATAACTTTGTAGCAAAACATTTTCATTTACCTTCATAAAATAGTTCTTAGGGTTAAACAAGACATCCCATACATGTAATATCGCCATAGGGAGAAAGTTACTGTCTTGGAAACTCACAGGGGATGCTTCAACCTGTCTTATAGGATCTTTCTGAATCAGAATCTACTCCATAGCAGTGACTTTGGTATTTTGTATCTTTGACAGACTTCTTCAGCTATATGGTTATTTTCAATCAATTCTCTTTGTACTTAATTTGCCAAATATAAATTACCAATGATTAAATTTTGAGTGTTCAACATGTACACCTTTGTGATGCACAAGTATCATGGCTGTGTATCATTCAGGTTCTGTTTATTCTGCAAATTAATGATGGGTTGCTTTTCATTCAGTAAATCACTAACTTTGAGTTAAGGTTTTAGTATTTTCTTAGGTAATAAAAATTCTTAAAAACAGTGTTTTAATTGAACTTTGAATATGATGCACAGAAATAAAATTTAGGAATAAGATTCTGTGCTTAATCTCTGGAGTTACATGGTTTAGAAAAATCAGTATTTTTGTATACTGAAAACGATAAAACAATTATTTTTACACTTTATTATAGCTAAGTAGTAATGTTATAAAACATAAAGTCTCATGTCCAAATTCCACATTTTGTGGTGGAAGATATAAGGAGTATATTAAGTAATATAAAGAAAGAGAATTAAAAAAGAATCTTTGCCATCTCCAGCACCTGCATCTAGTAAATTTTATTTCTTCTATGTTTTATGTTTCCCAATTGAGTCAGTAATGAATACTTTACTCTTTTGGTAAGAATGATGTTGGTGGGAATGTTACATCTTAAAAGTAAATCATTACTGTCTATAAAAAACTTGATGAAGAAGTGGTTACATATTGGACAGCTAGCTGCAAGGTCAGCACTTCAAATTCCCAGCTGCTCCTCAGAGAAAAAGCTTAGCTTTCTACTTACCTAAACTGTTAGAGCCTCAGAAATGCACAGGGCAGTTCTACCCCGACCTCCATGATTAACAGCAGTGAGGTGTGCTATTTGGGTTTGAATGACTTATTCTATTTTATCTATTCTTTCACAAGACTAGCTTCTCTTTTGTGTTGGTTCTCTCATTGCTTTTCATTTTTTTTTTTAATTTCCGCCCTTTATTATTTCTTTGATTTGGCAATTCTTTAGGCTCTTCATCATCTACTTGTCAAAGTAATAGTATAAGCTAGTTATGTTGGACACTTGTCTCTTTTGCAATGTAGAAATTTATTGTTATGAAATTTCCAGTGTGTCCTGCTTTTGCCTGGTCCCAAACTTTTGTTATATTTTTATTTGACTAAGGAAAGTTTTAAATGTTACTTTTAATTCTCTTGTAAACAACAAAAAATGTGTTCTTTTTCAGTTTTTATTCTTTTCCTTTTGGTGGTTTCTAACTTTATAATTCTATGGTCAGATAAGATATTCTGCATGATTGCAATAATGGGTTGAAGCATATGAACAATTGTGAGAATGGTGTGGAATCAGGAGGTGTCTCATTTGTATTTAAATTTTATATGGCTATGAGTAGAAACTAAATGGTATTGGAAAATGACAGCAACGTGATTCAAATCTTTTAAAATTTATTGAGTCATGTTTTATGTCTCAGTATATCAATTCTGGAAAATGATTCATCAGATTGAAGAAGAATGTGTATATTTCTGATCTCCACATATATAAATTAGGTCAGATTGATGGCTTTGTTAAAGTTGTTACTATTCTTAGTGATCTTTTAAAATACTCAATCTAGATTTGAAGGTATGTGTTGAAATTCCCTACTATTGGAGAGTTATCTGTTTCTTTTTTAATATTAGTAAGAATTTGTTTTATGAGCTTCAAAGCACTGATGTGGATGTATAGATATTTATCATTTTTCTGTCTTCCTGCTTAATGTCCTATTTTATATCTACTAATAAAATATGATTTAAAGTCATTTTTTCTGATATCAGTATGACAAACACACACCTTTCTGTTTACAGTTTGCCAGGCATATTTTTCTCCATACTTTTCTCCAGTCATTTGTCTAAGGTAAGTTTCTAGTAGACAGCAAAAAGACTCATATTACTGTCAGTAATTTCTAGTGGGTACTTCTACTGTCAGAAAAGATATTCTGAATGATTTCAAACTTTTAAAATGTTTGAGGTATGCTTTATGTACTGGCATTTTAAGAATGAATACATTTTTATGTTCATTCTGCAATTGTCTTTCTTTTTCATATGACATTTTGAATTGTTTACATTTGAGCAGCTACTTCAATTCATTGCTCTTTTTTATAATTCTACAGTTCCTTATTTCTAATTTATTTGTTTGTGTTTGAATGTGGCTGCTATTTTAAGGGCTTTTGCTCTCTTCCTACTTGTCTTCGGTATGTCTTCTTCTTTGTTATACCTTTTCAGCCATATGTACTACATTGCATAATTGAACAGAGAAAATAATTGACATGTAATAATTAATTTGCAATTTTAATATATTTTCCTATTATTACCTTCTCTTTATTTTTTGAAATTTTTCTCCATTAATATCATTCATCACCTGTATTCTATAAACTTATTTCTTTAAAAAAATATAATGTTCATTCCTAAATTTTAACTTTGAGTTTATTCTCTGATGCTATTTTATAATTGACGCCTATGAATATAGTGTTTTAGGAAATATTTCTCTCATCTTTTAATTCCCCTCCCCCTTATATACAGTAAAGTACTCAATATTCTTGCCTTTCCTTTTATAAAACTCTTTTTCTAATGCTACAAAGCTGGTCTCATACTGGAAAATTCCTAACATTTCTATTTGTTTAGGAATTTCTTGATTCCCTCTCTTTTCAATAAACTCTTTACTTAGTAAAGGATTCTTCCTTAGCTATCACTATTCAGTATTTTGTATATCTTACTCCGTTGTTCTCTGGTCAATAGGGATTTTAGGGATATATATACATTGATTTTTATGAAAGACATATGTACATTATATTGGGTTTTTTGGCTCTCATTTTTTTTTTGAAAATTATCACTTCCTCACTGGTTTCCAAGAGTTTTCTTAGTATATGGTGCAGAATTAATCTCTTGATTTTTCTACTCTTTGGAGTTTCAATAGCTTCTTATATTTGCAGGCTTGATTCCTAGTATGGGGATTCCTTGATTCCTATCCCAGCAAGGGGGTTCTTTCTGGATAACTCTAATGAAATTGTTTCTATGACTTGATTGTGATGGTGCATTAGGAGTCTAGTAAGTGTAATATTAGTTTTTAAAATATTCTGTTGTTCAGTGGTGTCAAACTGACTCCATCTCATAATGACTCTAAGCACAGCAAAATGAAGCAGTGAACGGTCCTGTGCCAGCCTGACAATCATTCTAATGTGTGAGCCCTTCTTTGCAGTGACTGTGTTGAACTAACCTGTCATGGGTTCTCTCCTCTTTTTGTTGCCCCTAGACTTTACCAAGAAGCATGATATCTTTGTTCAGAACTGGTCTTTCCTGATGTCACAGCAAGCACTCCTTTGACTGCTAAGTGCAGGGTTAGCAGTTGGAAATCACTAGCCACTCCTCAGAATGAAGATGGAGTGTCCTACTCTTGTAAAGAGGTCCCGTCTTGAAACTCACAGGGACATTTGCACACGTCCTAGCAAGTCTCTATGACTCAGTAACAATTTGCAGGCAGTGCGTTGGGTTTGGGTTTGAGCTCTCCTAGTGATAGAGCCTCAGTGCTTGACAAGAAGTCTACTGTCCTTGCCTCTAAGGTGTATCCTGGCTGTTGTTCTTCTTTGTTCTTTTAGTAGCCTGTACTACTTTTGATATTCTTCAACAGCACAATCTTCAATTCTTTATTCTTACATATTCAATACCCAACTTCAACATTGATATGAGTCACATGAAAATACCATGGCTTCAGTCCTCAAAGTAACATCATTAGTTTTCAGCACTTCAAAACTTCTACCCAGTACAAGGCTTATTATGATCTCTTGATTGCTGCTTTCATGGACATTGATTGTGGATCCAAGCAAGGCAAAGTCCTTGGCAATGTTCACTTTTCTCGACAATTTATATTACCTATTGGTCAGTTGTGATAATGTTGGCCCACCTTACATTGAACTGTAATCCATTCTGAAGGCTACAATCTCTGATGTTCACTTCACATAAGTACTTAATATAAGTGCTTCACTTCCTATTCCCTTTCGGAAAGCAAGGTTGTGCCCTATGCATACCAAAGTTTACTAATAAGTCTTCCTTAAATTCTGAGGACACGCTCTTTTACATATAACCCAATATCTACATTGTTTTGCTCAACATGTGCCCATGTGCTGCTGCAATCATTGTTGGATGATCATCAGCAAAATTTTACTTGCATGATACATCAATGATATTATTCTACAGTTTGAGCATTCTATTGGGTCACATTTCTCTGGAATGAACATAAATAGGAATCACTACTAATCATTTGGCCACGTAGCTATCTTCCAAATTTCCTGACAAAAATGAGTGATATCTTCCAGTGTCTATCCATTGTGTTCAAGCATGTCAGTGGGCATTTCATCAATTTCCAGAGGGTTTTTTGGCCAACACCTTCAGTCCAGTGTGAACTTCTTCCTTCAGCAACATTGGTTTTTGTGCATATGCTACCTCCTGAAATGGTGGCAAGTTCACTAGTTTGTTTTGTTTGTTCGTTTGTTTTTCCTAAAACGACTCTGATAATTCTTTCCAGGTTCTCTTGATGCTTCATGCCTCATTCAATATTTTGCCAATAGAACCTTTCAAATTTGTACCTTAAGGCTCGAATTTATCCTGAATTCTTCCAGTCTCAGAGATGCTGAGCATATTGTTCCTTTTTGGTTTCCTACATCTAGATCCTTGAACACTTCCCTATAATATCTGGCTTTGTTTTCTCAAGTTGTTCTTTGAAATTTCCTATTCAGCTCTTTGACTTCATTTTTTCTTCCATGTACTTTAGCTATTCAAAGATTAGAGTAAGTTTTGGAGTCTCTTCTGACATCCACTTTGATCTTTCTTTTCTATCTTTTTAATTGCCTTTGATTTTGTTCATGAATGACGTTCTCAATGTCCTCACACAGCTCAGCAGATCTTTTACCATTAGTGTTCAATGTGTCAAATTTGTTCTTGAGATGCTCTTGAAGTTCAAATAGGATAGACTTAAGGCCATATTTTGAATCCTGTGGATTTGTTTTAACTTTTTTCAATTTTTTTCTGAAACTACATATGAGCAATTGATGGTCTGTTTTTCATTTGCCCCCTGATCTGGATTTAGTTACTGCTAGAGCTTTCCATTCATGTCTTGCCATATATGTGTTCAATTTGTTCTATGTGTGTTCCATCTGGGGAACTCCATGTGAATATTTGCCTCTTGTGTTGCTGCAGAAAGATATTTGCTGTGAACAATCATTGGTTTTGAAAAATTCTATCATGTGATCTCCAGCTTCATTTCTATTATGAAGTCCATGGTTTCTAACTACTGTTTCTTCCTCGTTTCAAACTTTTGCATTACAATTGCCAGTACTTAGAAATCTGTCTTCATCACAAGTTTCATCAGCTTCCAACTGGAGTCAGTGGCAGTATTCTTCAAGGTTTTCATCACTAGTTTTTGCTGTTTGTGCTTAATATTGAATTGTAGCTGTATTCAGATTTCCCTGAAGGTACATGAATATAATCTGATCACAGATTGTACTTTATGGTGAATTTAACAAGGTGATTTCTGGCTATGAATGCCATGGCATTCCTCTTCTTATGTTATTCCCAACATAATAAATGAAATGATTTTCTGATTCTATCTGGCCAACAACTGTCCATTTGATCTCACTAATGCCTAGGGTAGTGATTTCATTGGACCCGCTTCTGCAAAATTTTGTGCACATGTGATGTTAATGATATTGTTAAGTAAGTTGAGTAATGTATTAGGCCATCTTTCCTTGAAATGACCAAAAATACAGGTTTCTTCCAGTCAATTAGAGAAGTTTTCTTTTAAATTTCATGGGATAAATGAGTAAGTACATCCTTTGCTTCATTATCTTTGCTGAAGCATTACATTGATGTGGCAGTTACATAATTTCATGCCAGGTTTAAGCTATATGAAAGTATAGGGGTTGTACTAAACCTCTCAATCAGGTCACAGCCTTTTGGATGTGGCTTTCTCATAATGAGGACCCTGGAAGTTTCTCTCTCTCTCTCTCTCTCTCTCTCTCTCTCTCTCTCTCTCTCTCTCTCTCTCTCTGCCTTCACCTCTTGATTGCTGCCCATTCTGAAAGCTGAAAGAGCCCTGTGGTATTTCTCTCTGACTTTGTAACCACAAGATTTTACACTCACCATTCTGTGATTTTCTTCCATTCTACATCATTGTATGTGGTTGTCTGAGTCTGAATAGAGAATTATGCATTAGTATCAGTTTTATGGACTTGAGCTGGAAGAATTTTTTTATATATAATTATGTCTTGATATAATATTATTTCTTATACATATATGCATGTCACTGAATTTGTTTCTTTAGTCAACCCAGACAAACAAAACTGGCATTCCATCAATTTTCTGTAGCCTTGTTTTTGGCTTCTGCTTTCAGTGCAGCATGAATTTCTTCATTTAGCACCATTCGCTCTCTCATATACTGCCTACTGGGATGGTAGACCAGCTCTTATTGGTAAAATGAATTGGTATTCATTCCATATTCTTTTGATTCTTTCTGCCTCGTTCAATATTTTGCCCATCGAATTTTTCAGTATTATAACTCAAGGCTTCAATTTTTCTCAAGTTATTTCAGTTAATGATATGCAAAATATGCTCTTCCATTTTTGTTTTCATATTCTAAGTCCTTGAGAATTTCATTATTGTTTTTGACTTCTCATCTTTTCTCATGCTTCTATTGAAGTAGTCTATTTATCTCTTTGAATGCATGTTTCTGTTCACTTTAGCTACTCCATGATTAGAAGCAAGTTTCAGAATTTCTTCTGACACTACTTTACTTTTTCTCTTTCTTTCAGTGTTTTTAATGAGCTTTTTCCATCTTCGTGAATGATGGTCTCGACATCTTCCCACCGCTCAGCAGGTCGTTTATGATTAGTGCTCAATGTGTCCAATTTATTCTAGAAATGCAGATGGGGAAGGTCAAAGGTCATAATTTGACTCTTGTAGCCTTCTTCTAATTTTCTTCAACTTTAAGCTGAACTTGCATGAGAACAATTGATGATCTGTTCCAACAGCGATGTCATTTTAGGAACTGATATTGAGTTCCATATAGACTCTTCCCACAGATAAAGTCAATTGTGCTTTTATGCTATTTAAAGGTCATCAGCACCTACTTCCTCCAAAGTGGACAGTGAATTCCTAATTCGTTGTCTGTTCTTGCTTTGGAAGCTCTCCTGAAACCTTTTTACTTTGGATAACACTTCTGTATTTGATAAATAAATGACATAGCAACACACATATATCATTTAATAAATGTGGGATCTTACCTCTTACATAATCTCTCTTTCTTGTTAACCCATATTGTTGTGGTGGTCTAAATTCATTTTTATTCATTTTTTACTTACATATACTTTTATTGAAATATCTTTCTAATTCCTTAGTGAAATATCATTTACTGTAATTTTTAAAAGCTCTGTATTCTTTTTTGAATTAAGGAATCATATTAATCTGATGTATAACAAAGCACTTTAATATTTAATAAACATTTCATCAGTAAGATATCTATTCCAGACATATTTTAGATGTTTCTATTATCCCTTATTCCTAATGCTCATAGCTAGCATAGCATACTATTATGAATTGTGGTCACATATGCATCTAACAAATAAAGGATAGATAATGCCATTTTCTGACATCCTGTACATAATTGAGTCCTGCCAGCTATAGCTGTTATGAAACAGCAGTCCTTCTGTGTATATGTTGTTCTGAGTACTCTTTTCAGTGTGTTGATATTTGGATAATGGTGTACTATATATTACTCCCAAGTCTGTATGCTTTTGTTGACTCTCTGTCCATAATGTTCCTTTTAGTATTTTTTTGTAATGCTGGTCTTATTGTTATTATTATTTTACTTTATTACTATTACTTATTATTCCTTTAATGTCTTCTGGTCTGGAATTTCCTTTTTCATCACTCATTCTAAAGGGATACATTTGCTGGATATAATTCTTGGTTAGCAGTTTGAAATTTTTCATTCAGTATTTTATATCTGTCACTTTCTTATCTTCTTGTCTGCATGATATCTTGCGAGAACACTGAGCTTCATCTTACTGATTTTCTTTTTTAAGTGACTATTCTTTTCTTCCCCTAGATACCCTGAGGATCCTCTTTCCCTTAGAATTGGAGATTTTGATTGTGATATATTGCAATGCTTTTCTTTGGGAGTATACCTGTTTGGAGTTCTCTGAGCTTGAGCAGTAGTCTTCTCTTTTTAAGGACTCCGGGTGGAATCGTCATCAAGCCTTGGGCTGCTAACTCTGAGGTCTGCTGTGCAAAGCCACCAGCTCCTCCTCAGAGGAAAGATGGGGCTTTTTCCTCTGAAAAGGAGTTACAGTCTTAGAAACCCAATGGGACAGTGTTACCTTGTCCGGTAGCATGGCAATGATTCAGAATTGACTTACTGGCAGTGAGTTTGATTTTTTAATGTATTATGGCATTTTTCTTCCTTGATATTTTATAGTATTTTCATATATATGTATGTATGTATATAAAGATTGCTATTGTTTGTTTCTTCCTGCTCCAGCATCCCAATGAAAAATAGGTGGTTCCTTTCTTTATAGTAATCCAAATAATTCTTAGCCTTTCTTCAGATTCCTACATTATTTTTTATGATTGTATCTCTCGTTGGTGGCAGTCTAGGACAGTTTCTTTAAATTCACTCCTTCAGCTTTCCATCTCAATTTTATTACTCTGCTCTTTTCCCATGTTGTCTAAGTCGGGTATCTTATTATTAATCTTCTGGAATTTTAACTTGAATATATTTTCTAATTTTTCTATTTTTCTCTCAAACATTTCCTCCATCTATTGAAAGTATATGAATATCATTCTTCTTAATCCTATTTATATTAACACCAAGCCTTTTCTTCTGAGTACCCTTTTGGATTTAAATTTGTTCAGTTCTTTGTGACCGTTTAGACTATTCTTCTTTAGTCATTCTTATTATTTTAGTATTTGTGGACACTGCAATTAACTGCTGTTTCTATGGCATCACAGGGCAGTTATTCGTGTTGGGTAAACTGCCAAGTCTGTGGATTTGGTTGATCCTGTCAGGTTGTACTAGAAAGAAAAGCAACAACAACCATGAAATAAAGAGTCAGAAAAAAAGAGTGATGAGGAAGACCAAATGTCATAACGAGGACACACAGAAAGAAGAATGGGGGTGGGGGTAGTTTGAAAGGCACAGAAAAAGAAAATGGAAGTTTGAGAAATTAAAAAAAAGGGAAGAACTATTAATTGGAAAATAATTAAATAAAGGGGAGGGGCGTCCTGTTTGAGTAGAATCTTTTTTTGATTCAGGAAGTTGGTAACTACAGTCAGCAAGAACTGGACAAGTGCAAGTGGAAATGTGGTGGTGCCTGTTGCATGCCTAGGACAGTTGCAGGTTGGCCCCATGGGTCGTGTAGTGGAGAACCACGCTGGAGACGCCTTGCTAGTGCACCAAGGTTCTGATCCTGGCCCTGGGTCCTAGCTCAGCGGGAGGGAGGGCGCAGGGGAAGGCTGTACTGATGCTGTGGAAGTTTGCTTGATAGCCTGTTTGCTGGTGCTTTGTATGCAGAGGAGAAGCCTAAACACAGGTGTTCCAGTATTTTGGTCTTGAGCCTGGGTGCTGCACAGACTGAGGAGTGACCTATATTCTGGCATTTCAGTGTACTGTTCTCAAGTGTGGTTGCTTGTGCCCTGTAGAGCCTGGGAGTGTGCTTAGGCATGAGCCAAGCAGCAGAATGAAAGTTCTGGGCACACAGGTTGGTTCCCTTCTCCTCTCTCCTTCCTCAATCATTCACCAATTGGGAAATAGGAATTTTACCTCACTTAATTTTTAAGCTATTCTTCTTCCTTCTATTTTCCATTAAATTCAATTTCATTCCATTTTCCTATTCTATTCATAATTCATGCATAAATTGATATATTTGTCACAGAATATTTTTATTATTGCAGCTTAATTTTTTTTTCTTCGTTGGGGTACAGACAATGGAAAAGTGGGGTAAGGGAGACATCAGACAGTGTAAGACATGACAAAGTGATAGAAATTTAAAAATTATCAAGGGTTCATGGGGGTGGGAAAAGAACAGAGGGAGGGTAAAAAATGAGGAGCTGATATCAAGGGCTTAAATAGAAAACAAAAGTTTTGAGAATGATGAGGGCCACAGATATAAAAATGTGCTTGGCATACAATGAACTTATGTATGGATTGTGATAAGAGTTGTATGAGCCCCCAATAAGATGATTTTTTTAAAATATTTGGTCAACTCAATATCAATGAGTATACTCAGTGTCAATGAGTTTGTTTTTTGAGTGCGTGTGTGTGTGTGTATTTGTCTGTTTATGGGTACAAAGTTGACACATTTTCCAATATCCACCTGCACAAAGAGATTTCTTCTCTAGAGACTTAATTCTATATGTGCCAAATATGTCACATCATCCTATAAACTTACTCATGGTTTTTGTGAGACTGAAATACAGTGGTGAAAGAAAGCCCAAGACTAGGATAAACAAGTGAGGAATCAGAAGCTACTTCGCAAACAGGCAAGAAATTACAGTATTATAAAAATTAAAGGGCAGCGGTTTTAAAAATAAAGTAAAATAACTCAAATGTTTCTAAAAGAGTCTTTATAATCTCACAAAAGGAAATGTTAACTTCCACCATAGATTATCTACCATGAAAGAGACACTAAACAAACAAGCACACTGGGTCACTCAGCTGATTGACATGTGTCAACCTGAATTATGGTCCAAGCATTTCTTATAGAAGCTGGCTGACACATCATTTCTTAACAGAGCGGTATCACGGTAGGTGAATTCAATACACTGGCCCGTTAGAAAGCAAGCTACTGACTCCTGTGCTACTAGGGATTGCTCTCAGTGATCAGGAAATTTCACGAGAGTGGAAAGGTGTCAGGAAATTGGCTTTGACTCAGCAACCACGTGCACAACAGATGAAAACACTGCTGGATCTCGTGCTGAGAATTGTTGTTATATTTGGCCCCACAGTGTCAATCTCATTAAAGGTATTCAAATTTTTCAGTGACTCTTTCCTCTAGCAAGGATATCCTTTTCTAGGATCTGATCCCTCCTGATAACATACTCAAATATCTCCATTCTGTCTATACTTTTTGTGTGGCAATATGCTAGTAATTTCATATTCTTCAACCTTCAGCCAAACTACAAAACAAAACTTAAACTCTCTCCCACTGAGTTGATTTCTCCCCTAATGGTCCTAGATAGTGTCTGAAACTCTGCAGCTTCATTGGCAGACTCCTGGAGCAGTCTATGTGTTCATGCTTCCTTTTGCTTTAGCAACCTGTATCGTCACAGGGCTTTTGCCTGCCCGATAATGGTGTAGTATTACTTTGTGAAGATAGCTATAAAAGTATGAAACTTTGAGCATGGAAATTCTTCCTGGAGTAGTTCTACTCAAATTCAATTATGATTGAAATTATTGGTAAAGTGGCCCATATGGAAAGCAATTCAATAATATACATGTAAACTACATGATTTGAGCTCACTTATTCTTTAGGTCTAAATGAGTCTCAAATTGCCACTGATTCATAGATGCTTCCCTAAGTTTGCCTACCTGTGCTCTGAAGAATTTTTGTGAAATTAGAAAATACAGCTTTCTTATTTCTTTTATTTTTTAATTCTTTTTCTTATCTTAGGATGACTTGAATATATTACTTATATTGAAGCTCTAATTTATCATAGTGTTTGCTCTCTGACATATGTTCTTATAAGGGTTCTCATTGCTCATACTTAGCAAGATGGTCTAGCAATATTTGCAATGATTTCAAGTTTACTTTGATTATTATTAGAAAATTTAATTTAAATATTTAAAAATATTTTCTATTTTCTTATATATACCAAATCCAATAGAGTAAATTCTTTAAAATAGTGCTCCATTTTGTGATAGCATTTGAATCCTAGCCTTTACACTTGCAATTAAATTTTAAGTAATTAACGATTTTTGTATTACTTGGGGCCACAATCAACAGGCATACAAAACCAGTACAGATGTCATATATCATACTGGACTAGGTAAATATACTGCTGAAGAATTCTTTAAAGTATTAAAGAACAAACATGTTGATTTGAGGATTAAAATCCTTCTAACTAAAGTGACCAGACATCCCACTTTTTAACAATTTGTCCACAACCTGCGGTGTTTTAAAATTAAATGAATACATTAAAATATGATTTTTGTGTTCTATGAACATTTTTGTTGGTCCATATAGACCAAATTTTAACCAAGGTGCCCCCACCCCCTGGTCAATGGTGTCCCACTTACAATCTGCTGACTTTATTTCTAACGCAAGTCGTGGTGTTTACTTTTATGTCATATGCATATAATTTTTTTGTTTTTTAATATAAAATTTTGACAATAGATATTAGACAATGGAGAAGAGTCAATGTATTTTAATTAATATCAAAGAACACTGAAAGTGTGATGGATTGTAAAAGAGAAAAATAATTTTGTTTTGATTGATGTACAGAAGAATGCTATTTAGAAGTTAGGATGGCAAGACTTTGTCTCAAAAACTTTAGATGTGTTATCAGGATCAACTAGTTCCTGAAGAAGGATATGATGTTTCAAAAAGTAAAAGATCCTTGAATACATGAAGAGAAACCCAGCCCTACTAAAGAGCCTTTCCAATCCAGTAAATAGACCATCACACAGAACAACTCCTCTCATAAGGCAACAAAGAAAGAACAGTGCCCAATATACTACTGGTTCAATACTAGAACAAAGGCAAGAATGAAGCACACACACACACACTGCAAACAGATAAGATAGATAGGTAAGAAAATACCCAGTACAAAAGGTACAAGATGGCATCACAGAATCCACAGATGGATGAAATACCACAGAATATCTATGGCCTGAACCCAGGCATTAAAAAGCAAAGGCTAACAAACTGGTTCAGAAAACCTAGTCCATTGATCTGCTGCCTACAAGAGTCACATCTCAAGCTTGCAGACAAAAGCTGGTTGAAAATTAAAGGGTGGAAAAAACAAACAGCAATGCAAAAATAGCATAGGTAGTGATCTTAATATCTGAAAAAATGGATGTAATTTCTAGCATGATTAGTACTGCTGTCAATCCATCCTCTATTTGGGAATAAGGCAGTGCCTATTTTCCATAAATCACTTTGGAAGGGTTTTCCTATCATATAAGGGCTGGGAAGAGAAAATCCTTCCCCATGCCGAAAAAGAGGGGGGACTCTGATATTTGTGGGTCAATTGTCTGGTTATGAAAATGCAATTTAACATCAACTGCACTAGAATTAACCCAAGAGACACCTGAAGGGCTCCAACCAATTAGAATTCCTTAGGAATTATTAATTAAGACTTGGGCCTGTTCTCCTCTGCAAGGACTCCAATGTATGCAAATCAGGCAAATGCAAATAGATTGGTGACTGACGTGGTAGCAACAGAGGTACAGAAAAATATCCTGTTATATTTAAATTGGAAATCATTTGAGTACTTAAAATTAGCAAATCTTGTGGCTTTTGCAACTTGTTCTTAACTCCTGAATTTTTGATCATTGACAGCCAGGTCTGATATTTTAATTTTAAACAATGTTCCCCTTGTCCAACACATATAGAAAGTTCTTTGACTCCAGTTTCATAGACTGTAATAATAGTGTCTTCTTCATTTGCTCAAACCACTTTTTTGGCAATGCTCATATCAGCAAAATCTTCTCCTCAAGGGCAAGGTCTCTTCTTATTATTCACTTATCTAGAACCCACACTTTCTTTTCTTTTCTCCTGTAGAAATATAAGCATATTCCACCCCCTGTTTTATAACCATAGATGGTTGCCATTTGTCTTGTTCAAAACTCTTATACCATATAACCTGTTCTATATCTTTAGAAACATTATTTTCCCAATGCAATTTAGTGGCAGTGAAATTATTGTCATTTGAATTTTGAAAATGTAATGTATATAAGTAAACTGAACAGATTTTAAGCAGGACACCATTGATGGGGGTGCGTGGAGGGGTTCTTGATTAAAAATTTGATCTATATAGAGCAACAAAAATGTTCATAGAATACAAAAATAATATTGAAATATATTTACTTTAATTTTAACATGCCGCGGGACATTGCTAAATTGTTAAAAAGTGGGACATCTGGTCACCTTAAATAAAGTCACCTTCTTGGATGACTATCACAATATTCCCCCTTTTATTTTGAAAGCAACTATTTGCAAGTCTGACTTGGGGTTCAATAATCGCTTTACCAGTACTATTTCCTGGAATCAGTCAAATGTTGAATTCCATGTACATTGAAAAAAGTCAAATTTTTTTTGAAATGTAAGCAGAACTATTATATATTGTTCTATCAAATGCTTCTAACAAATGAGTAATAGCAGCAACACCACAGTTTGTAGTAGCAGTGGCAGCCCATGAAAAATGAGAAAATGTGTCAACAGAATGATGAACATATTTGTTTGACAAAAGACGGAATTTGAGTAATATCCTTTTGCCAAATTTGGTTCCAGCTTGTTTGTCGAGGATTAGTTCCTAAAGGAAGATGAGGGGCAGAGACTGCTTGCCAGGTTGTACAAGATTGTAAAATAGCCTTTGCTTGTTTTGGCTATTTGCAACTTATTTTGACCTTCTGAAAATTTCTCCACCCAAATTTAAAAAATCGCTAACTATGAAAATTGCATTAGCTATATGTTACTAAAGGGTTAAAGGTTTGCTGGGAGTCCTTTTTTGCTCCATTGGATAAAGGGTGACTACTTGCAGGGAGTTTATTTTAGAGTTAAACTCTAAGTGGTGGGAGTGGGGCATAGACTCCAACAGATATCAGCTGAAGGAGACAAGTTTGCAATTCAGGAGCATCCTCAGCACATTTTATAACAGTAGAAAGATGGGATAAAAAATCAGGAAATGTTTCATTAGGTTCTTATAAAATTTTAGTAAATATCTTTTCTGTTCCTCCTTTTTCATCTTAATTTTGCCAATCACATAGCATAGATTACAAATTTGTTCAATAGTACTAGCAAAAGGACTAGTGCCAGTCTGTTGTTCAAAAGTTGGTTCTGGCAGCTGCCTATAGCTATTAGTCTGAAACTGTTTCTCGGCTTATTTACATCACCAAGCTTTAAATTGAATTTACTGGCCAGAAGTTAACACTGTTTTAGCTAAATTACCCCAATCTAAGGGAATCATAATATTGCTTGAAAAGTAAGAGTATCAAAGCCCTTGAACAGAAGGTGACTGTACTCATATAAGAGTGTACAACTTCTTTTAAAGCTTTCAAAACCTTAAACTCATACCCTTCATAATCACACTCTACCCACCTTCTAGGGTGCTGAATATCAGCAGCTACCTCAGTTCTAATAACAGGGAAAAGAGCAGTTGTGGATATGGGAGAGGTTAAAAAGTCGCATTTAATTCACATAATAATTTCAATCTTTCAGCTGGAATTCAAGGCATAACCTTATTTTCTATGAGATATTCTGGAGACTTTTCTTCAGAATAAGAGGCTGTCAGTTCTACAACTTCCTTTCCAGAATCTAGTTGCAAACCCTAAGACATTTTATTTATTAACAAACAAAATTCTTTAATTCCTCATATATGGAAAACTTATTCTCCTCTTCAGAGGAAGAATCTGATGAAGAAGATCCATCTTCAAAACTATCATAAATTTTCTCATATACATGATTTCTAGATGGCTCCATATCAGCAGCTCCTGTAACCTTTTCACAAGCAGGTTTTTCTCTTTCACCTTTAGTATCTCACTAAAATGGCTTTATAGAAATATTAACTAAAGACACTAATACCAAAACACCATAAGCAATGGTCTCACCTCTTTGATGTGCACTTCTCAAAACACAAGTATGTTTCCATATTTTGGCATTTAATTGATTCTTGTTTTCAGGATGAAACCAATAGCAAAGTTTATGTAAACATGCAAAATTTTTCTTAAAAGCTCAAGTTAGAACTTTTATACCTGTTGTTTCTAAAATAGCTTTCAAAATTTCAATATATTGTTTTTCTGTAGATACAAAATTTCCCTTGACTCTGGCTTTTTCCAAGGTCTACTGCAGTATTCATATATTACCACCTTCCTTCTGTGAGTCCTTCAGATGATCCTTTGGGTCTCAAGTTTGGGTGTCAAATGTTGTTATAAATGAACGAAGACACAGAGGAATGAGAAACACATGGAATGTATCTGTAAGAAAGCAGAGGTCCACAGTTCACTCAGGCATGTAGCAAAGCACTAAACTGTGTGCTCTCTTTTTATTCATACTCAAATCTAGGAATATGTGACTGGTTGGATTTACTCAGAATATTTTAAATTTGATAAGTCACATTCTCGAAACATTTTCTAAAAAAACAAACTATCTGTTTCTGTAAAAATATGATGTACGAAGCAAAGAACAGAGATCAAACAAACTCCAGTATATTCTTTTTCAAGTACAACTCCTTGGCTGTCAACAAACACCTGCATGCAGACCATATTGACCTAAATGTGTATCCTAGAAGCTTTTATTTGTATGCAAGCTCTTGTCATGCTCTGGCCACAGGAACAATGTGACTACATCAGCAATTCCCTTTCAGGTTCTCCCCAGCTACATGCCTTCCAGTGTGGGTGACAATTGATAGTTTAACAATAATTTGTATCAAATGAAGAGATTATGGGATTTTTATTGGTGACAGAATGCAGTTCCATAGAGTACAATCAGCAGTGCTAGAATCATGAGGGCTAATCTAGGGCAGCCAACAGTGAATTCAGATCCAGTTGACCTCAAACCCACTCCAATAAGTTTGTCCCCCCAGAGGACAGAGAAGCACAGTCCTGAAACCAGGGCACTCCACTTGCCCACTATAAAAAAAGTCAACAAAAGTAAATGTTTCCAATTCCATACTGTGGTCCTTTGTATAAAGCTGAATATACCATATATGCTCATGTATAAGCTGAGATTTTTCAGCAAATTTTTAATGCAGCTTTTGTGACAAAACTAAATGCTTTGACTTATACTTGAGTACTTATGGTAAGCCTGCAGAACACTGTCCATTACCATCTATTAACAGAACAACGTAGCCATAACACTAATCTCCAGAACACGGTTTAGGCTTTTTGTCATAACAAAATGGGGAAACCAAAAAATGTCTATAGTCACAACCAGGAAAAAAAAAACTGGCTCTACCAGATTTGGGCTCCAAAGAGTGTCTTTAAAAGACTGCAAATTATGACTTGATTGTCTACACCAGTCCCACACCCATGCTACAGGCCTGCCCCTATTTTGCCGAGTGGCATACTTATAGTCATTGGACTCTGCCCAGACTCTGAGGTCTCTTACCACCACTGACCTTGGAGTCACTGGAACACCCTGCCTACATAACTGTATAATCCACCACCATAGTAGGACAGGTAGTCCTCAAAAACACTCTTCCCAATAACACACACAATGACCTCAAGACCCCTTGACCATCCAAAACATGGCAAAATCACACACAAACAACCACACCCCACAATACCATCAAAGTAGAAAACAAGAAAAACAAAACACAATGGTGGAGCTAACGATGTTCATAGATGAATCAGACATGGATCTGCCACAAAAAGAAATCTCCAGAAGGCTGCTTGGAGTAATAGAGGATATAAGAGAACCAATGCACAATAAGGAAACAGTGATGGAAGAGATAAAATCCACAATAGAGGGGATGAAGTCCACAGTGGAGGGTGTAAAGTTCGTGCACATAGGGAAATACAAGAACTAATGGATGGCATAACAGAAGCAAAACCCAAGATCACAGATATCACCAACAGACTAGAAGAGGTGAAGATTTGCACCAGAGATCTTGAAGACAATCAGGAAGACTTCAACAAACAGAAAAGACAGATAAATTAATCAACAAGGCAGAAAAAAACCTAACCACAATGAGACAGATGCTATGAAGTGGAACAATATTTGAATAATTGTTCTGCCAGAACAAAACTCAACAAAGAAGTTAACAGTTACATTTGTGAGGGAATTTGTGAAAACAAATCTCCTTACTTTAATGAAGAAGAATCAGGTTCTCATACAGGAAGCTGAGGGGAGATCTGTTGTAGTTATATAATCTATTATTGATTTCAGAAGATTATGGGTGACAGGTGAGTTTATCCTGTCAATCAGGTTGCTTGATGACCTCAATTGGAGGCATTAAGGAGATAAATAGCTCACTGGAGGCAGGTTGCAAACTCTTGTGAGACATTCTTGGTGACAAACAACATAGATACAAGTTGATGGCAGCCAGAAACTCCCATCTGGAGAAACCATATGGAGACTGATGCTAGTACTTAAATGCTTACTGCTCCTGGATTCACAAGGCTTTCCACCCACTGGCCTGTGGTCATCCTGAATTCAGCATCATTGTAAGTGATATGTGAGTCTGAAGAAGAATTTATAGTTTGATATGGAATAATATTGGACTTAAGGACTTAATCTGAACTGGACTGGCTTGTTTCTTAATATCCAATTGCTCTTGTATATAAAACTCTTTCTTATACACATATGAGTGTTTATGATTTGTTTCTCTAGTCTACTCAGACTAGCATAATACCGATTAGACTAAATTCTAGGAAGAACTCACAAAGTCATATAATATGTAAATTATCTAATTTCCAAGGAAAGGCAAAAATGTTAATAGCAGCAAGAAAAAATAAGTCAGTCACAAACAATCATGCTCAGGTAACAATAAGATACCATAAAGCGAATGAGAGAGTGGAGTAACATCTTTCCAAGGCTGAAAGATAGAAACACCACCCCAAGAATCCTCCATGCTGCCAAAATACTTATTAAGGTAGATGGCAAGCTAAGAGTCTTACAGGACATGGAAAAGATCAAAGAATATGCAATGAGACACCCAACCCTGAGGAAAATTCTTGCTAAATCACTGTGGTCAGATGACAAACATCCACTAAGCACAAGCAGGAAGCCATCATATAGTCCAACTTCACTTACAAGCCAATGCGCCAAAAACAATTACCAAGATAGCATGGCCTAAGAGGGAAAAGAAGCTTTTTTTTTTTTTTAAGAGGCGCTTATACCCAGGGCCCAAGTGGAAAATGTTTCAAATTGTATATGGCAACTTGTGTGCAAAGGTGCTTGATACAGATGATGTAATGAATGTTATAATACTGTAAGAGCCCCTAATAAAATTATTTTTAATAAAGAGGGAAAAGCAGGAAAGAATCTCCCCCCACTCCCAATTCCAACACCTCACATTGATACAAAGGGAGATAGGAAAACACCCAATACAAAAGGGACGTTATCACAGCAATGAATCCACAAATGGTATAATTACCCTGAATGTCAATGGCCTCCACTCATCCATTAAAAGACAAAGGCTAGCATGTTGGCTCAGGAAACATAACCCATCAACCTGTTGCCTGCAAGAGACACATCTTAAACTCACAGACAAAAGTAGACCCACAGTAAAAGTCTGGTGGAAAATATTCCAGGCAAACAGCACTTAAAAAAAGCAAGGGTCGCAATCATGATCACTGACAAACATTGACTTCAATGTGCAATCCAGAAGAGACAAGGAGGGTTACTTTATAACACTGAAAGGATCAGTAGACCAGCAACCAGTGAGCATAACAAATGTGTGTGCACCTAAAAAGAGCCCCTCACAATTCACAAAACTATTCAAGCCATGAAAAAAAGAAACACAGAATCAGCAATCACCACAGTTGACTATAATACATGGCTAGAAGAGAAATTGAGATAACTGGGAAAGAACCTTAGTATGGCAGCTGAAGAACTAAACAATACAGTTAGTGAACTTCACCCAATAGATCTTTATAGAGCTTTCCATTCAAAAAAATTCACATTATTTTCAAGTGCACATAGCTAAATTTTAAAGTAGCTCATATGCTGGGACACAAGCTGAGTCTGAGTAAATGGCAACATATTGAGATTAGATCATCAGAAGATCTCATCCACTCATTGTACTGGAGATCAACACAAAGATGACCAGAAAAATAATGACAAACAATTGGATATTGAATAACAATTTCTATGGCACGAATGGGCACGGGTGAAGTTTGAATTGGAATGTAGGAAGTTTCTAACAGTTATCATAGGTAGCTTGATAGCAATAAGTGCATATATGAAAAACAAAGAGAGACTTATGAATGATAGACTATCACAAAACCTCCAGCAACTAGAATGCAGTCAACAGAACAACCCCTCCAATAGCAAAAGAAAAGAAATAATAAAAATCAGGGCAGAATTTAACAAGTGAGAAGACAAAAGACAATGAAAAAAGCTGGTTCTTTTAAAGGATCAGCAGACCACTATCAAGCATAACCAAGGACAGGAAGAAGCAAACATCAATATCCAGGAATGGGGAAAAAGATCCAGGATGAGGGATGAAACAGGGGAATTTGCAATAGAACCTACTGATAGTAAAAGGATAATCACAAAGTACAATGAAAACCTGTACTCCAGTGAATTCAACAATGTAGAAGACATGAAAAAATACTCAGAAAAAAAAAATCCCTCCCCACATTTTCCCAGATAGAGTTCAAGAACCTCAAAAGACTCATAGCAAAAGGAGAAAGAAATGAGTTATAAGGAAAATAACAACAATAGAGGTTCTTTGACCAGATGGCTTCACAGGAGAATTCTACCAAGCCTTCAGGGAAGAGGCAACACTGATTCTCCACAACTTATTCCAGAGCATGGAAAATTATCAACACATCCAACGGTGCTAGGATAGCTTTGATACACAAACAGGACAAGGGTCCCACAGGAATAAAGAACTACAGATGGATATCTCTAATGAGCATAACCAGATTTTGGCCAATAGAATACAAACGTAAATAAAACATATCGTCCATAATCAGGGAGTATCCATTCCAAGGATGCAGGGAGCATAAAAAAACAGAAAATCTCTCAATACTATTCCCCACATTGATAAGAAAAAGAAACACATAATAATATTGATATATGTTGAAAAGCATTTGACAACATCCAGTACCCATCCCTAATTTAGACACTCATGCAGATAGGAATAGAAGGAAAATTCCTCAAGTAGATATACAAGCTATCTATGAAAAACCAATAGCCTAATCCACCATCAATGGAGAAAAACCGAAACAATTCCACTGAAAAAAGGGACCAAATAAGGATGCCCCTTGTCCTCATCACAATTCAATATCGTATTGGAGGTCCTAACTAACAATGTAAAACAGCAGAACATTAAAGGTATCCAACTGTGAAAGGAGGAGGTGAAACTATCAGTCTTTGCAGACATGATTCTCTATATTGCAAATCACCAAGTTCCACAATAGGAGTACAGTGATACAGGAATATGAAAGAGTGGCAGGATACAGCATTAACAAACAGAAGTCCATTGGTTTGACTATATATATGAAATTTATATGACACAGCCATGGAAGAAAAGATCAAGGCAGTACCCCTCACAATAGCCATGAACAACTTGAATTTTCAAGGGATATATTTAACCAAAAGAAAAAGAAAAAAATATTTATTCAAATAAAAGATTTATCACCCTACTACAGGAAAGCAAAAGCCACCTCAACAAATAGAAGAATATCCCATGCTCATGGATAGAAAGGTTCAAGATAGTAAAGATGTCAATCTTACCTAAGGAACTATATAAATTTAACATAAGCCCAACACAAACACCAACAACTTTCTTCAAAAAAATGGCAAAAAATTGCAAAAAAAAATTGCAAAAAAAATTGAACGCCAGTTTCATATGACAGGAAATATGGCCAGAATTAACCATGCACTCCTCAAGAAGACAACACATGCTACATATCTGCAGTGGTAAAAACAGGATGGTACTGGTATAATGACAGGTATTCAGAACAATAGAAAACCCAGAAATAAAACTATCCACATGTAGACAACTAAACTTGTAAAGGACCCCCAAATCATCAAGTAAGAGGTAGATAGCCTCTTTAACAAATAGTGCTGGAAAAAATGGAAATACACATTTTAAAAAATGAAATAAGTTGATTACTTTAACCCATGTACAAGAACAAACTTCAGGTGGGTCACAGACCAAGAATTAAAACCTCAAACCATCAGGTCCATCAACAAAGGAATCAGGACAGATTTAAAAATCTTGCCTCAGGGAATACATAAGCTAACTGCAACAAGGAAGGGTGCACACACAGTTGAATCCAAAATCAACAAATGATATGTACTAAGGAGAAAATGCCTGTGTGCATTAAAAGATTTCACCAAACACTACAGACTGGGAGGGAATTTTTATCAATGACACAACAGACAAAAGACATATTAAAATCTTCAATACCCTCCTAGCCTCCACAAAGACAAAAATAGTCAATCCCCTAAGGAAGTGAGTGAAAGACCTGAACAGAAGTTTCACTAAGGAGGAGATGCAAATGGCTAATAAGTATTTGAGAAAAATGCTTCTGATCATTATCCATCAGAGAAATGCAAATTAAGACAACCATGAGAAACCATCTAACACCCTTGAGGATAACCCAAATCAGAAAATCAGAGAATGTTTGAGGGTGCGGTGAGACAGGAAGTCTCCTTCACTGCTGGAGGTCATGTAAATATGTACAGCTTCTATGGAAAGCAATCTGGCGATATTTAAAGCCAAGGGAAATTGAGCTATCTTATGAACCAGCTGTCTTGTGTATATTGTCTATATACACATACGAGGCAAGAAATAAACAATAACCAGTCATCTATGCTCCACTGTTTATTGTGGCACAATTACAAAGAGTTGGAAACAACCTAAATTTCCATCGATAGAGTAGTAGATAGAAATCTCTGGCACATCCACACAGAGGAGCACTCTGCATCATTGCAAAGCAATGATGATCATATGAAACATATCATTTCATGGGAAGAGTTGGAGGAAATTATGCTAAGTGAAGTCAGCAAATCACAAAAGGAGTCCCCTGAGGTAAGTATAGTCAGCACAGTATATATAGAAGAAAAATCACTTATCTATTTCACACAATATTCGTTAATGTACAGGCATCTGGATGGGGGCCAGACCAAAACCAAGGATGTA
>PVJH01031609.1:0-23481 GCA_004026705.1 Nesogale talazaci
TTCGTGTCCACAGCATAGGCGGAGGCGGGCTGGAGTGGTAGGGAGCCCCTGTCTGTCTCTCTGGTGTGTGTCTCCCTCCAGTGTTCTTGTCCATGTCTCGTCCATGCCCTGCTGCTTCTGCTTGCTCCATGGCTAGCTCCAAGGGCTCCCGTGTGGGTGCTGAAAGGAGGCCGTTAGGTCAGCCTCAGGCCCTGGCCAGGGGAGGCTGAGTCACAAGTGAAAGGGCTGGGGGGGAGGGGGGGTGTGAAGAGGGCGGCGGGCGGCAGCAGGTTCGAGTGGGCAGCTGGGTGTCATGGGCCTCCTTCCTTGAGGCCTGGATGTTCTCCAAGGTGATGAACAGACGCTGAGTGGTCGGATGGGGTCAGGTCAGGGTTGGGCAGGTGCACGACGTTGGCCAGGAAGGAACTCCACACTTACTCCCTCGCCACATTCCTGGGAGCCAGGGCCTGCGCTCAGCCTTCGCCCTGCTGCCACTCCGCCTTCACGTACGCTCTGATCTAGATCCTGTGGGTGCCTCAGGTGGAAGTGCAGGAAGCGGGATTGCCAAATGTGTAGCCCTCTCAGCTTCCCCCGCTGCTCGCCCCAGACCCGACTTGTGGGGATGCTGCTTGGATTTGTGATCCAGAGAGACGCTCAAGGCCTGGCTTGCAGTAGAGGATGGGGACCGATCAGCGCCCCACCGAGTGTGACATTTCTTGGGGCGTCAGGAAGAGAGGGCCTCCAGGGCTGGGGTTCGTTGGATAGGGCCAAGAAGGAAACTGTTTTTGGCCTCCTGGTTCCCTGCTTAGGGGCAATGTCACCTTCTTCTTCCTTCCCACCAGCTGCCCTCGCTACATGTGAAGCATGTGGCTCCCGCTGATCTAGAAGAGACCCCGGACCCCCATGGGACCTTGCAGACGCTGGGCGGGAAGGCTCTCGGCCGTACCTGACTCGGGCAGAGCCTGCTCAGGGCTCCGCTGGCAGGGGGTAGGGGTGGGGCCGGCCAGCAGACTTGGTCCAGCTCTGCAGGTTCCCATTCCTTTGGGCCAGGACCTCCGGAGGCAGGTGATGGGAAATGTCCAGGCCAGGGAGGCCAGAGGTGTCCTCATACAGGGCAAGCCCTTCTACCAACACCTCACCTGTACTTCTATTGCTTTTATTTTCTAGCTCCTTCCAGAACTCACAAATCCTGATGAGCTCCTCTCCTACCTGGATCCCCCAGACCTGCCAAGCAATAGTAATGACGACCTTCTGTCTCTCTTTGAGAACAACTAAAGGCCACCTTTGTCAGGCCAGCCCTTCACTCAACCTCCTCCTCTGCCTGTGCCCACACTTTGTACCAGGGAGCTGTGTGCTTGGACCGCTCCCTACCTGCAGCCTCAGTTTCTGGGGAAGAGTGACCTCCTCTTACAACCCTGGCAGGATGAAGGGGGGTGGGGAGGAGAGTCAGGTGCACCAAGGAAAGCTGAGCCCCATCTCACCCACGCCCAGAGCAGTCCCCAAGGAAGACCGTGATGGGACAGGGCCCAGTGACATGAACACAGGTGAAGCCAACTTCCTGGCCCCTCTGCAAATTCAAAAAATTCTTCTAGTGCCCTAAGCTCTTCCACTCTGAACTAGAACCCTGCTTCCTTGCTGCCTGGCCCCAAGCCTCCTGCCAAGTGACTATGGAGCCTGCAAGAGGGTCCCCAAGGTCCCAGCCACCTTGAGCTTGACGCAGGAGGAGCAGTGACAGTGGCAGTGAGAACAGCCCCACAAACCACCAAAAAGCACAAGCCTCTGGGAACAAGAACATCGCCCAATGGCTGGGGGTTGTCACTTGGACACCCTCGCTCTAAGCCAATCCACCCTGTAAAGCAGAAAGGCAAGATGACCTGGTTGAAAGAGTATATGCTATTGCTGCTCAGGAGCGAGCGAGAGGTGCGAAGGCCAGGGGGGCTCCAAGATCCCCAGACACAGGCCGCGCCCCAGACTTCAGCGGCGAGGAGCTCAGCCCCACCTGCCCTTGGCTGCCAGGAGAGTGTCATGTGTGCACTGGAGGCCAAAAGAAACGAGAAGTAACTTGGCTCCAAGCCACTCCTATAAGCAACAACACATTCAAGATGATTCAGTCATCTGGAGACAGGAACATCGTACTTGGACAGTGAGAAAACTGTTTCTTTTGTGTATTTGGTTTTCTTCCTCCTGAACCCATCCACCTCTCCCAGACTGTTACATGGGACACCCACTTCCCACTGTCCAGCCAGACTGCAAGATGGGCACTCCAGAGGGACAGGTCCAGGTGGACACGTGGACTTGGCAGCCAGAATCCAGGCCAGCAACATGTATCCCGCCGGCTTCTCCCCTGTATTCAGAGGTGTCCCCCGCTCCGCCCAATCCCCTGCATATGGGGAGAGACAGCCCTGCGTACATAGCCTGGGATTTCTGGGGCTGTCTTTGTGGTTGTGCCCAGCTCCCAGCACTCATTCCTTCTCTGACTCTGTCACCACAAGCTCAAGAAGAGCAGTCTCACGTCCGCCCACACCTCTCCATGCACCTATCTGGGTTCTGGCTGGCCAGCCTGCTGTGCATCCATTGTGTTCCTGGCTTGTCTGTGGTCCCCGAAAGTCACCTGCCCTGCGGTGATGTAGCTGTCTGGTCCTTGGGTCATGTTTGTAGTACCTCTGCATACTTCCCTGCTGCTGCTGGGGCCTTTCATCCTCCTGGCCCCCATCTCTAGTTTCCATCTGTGTGTGTCTCCTCTTTCTCTCAGCGGTGGGTGGCCCCCTGCACTCCACTGTGGACTTGAACCCAAGTGTTGACTTCCAGTCACCGTCCGGCACCGGTTTTTTGTAGAAAAGCCACCATTGCCTCCCCTCCCCACCCCTCTTTTCCTTTGTCCTGTTAATGTTTTTCAAACAGCGTGTTTTTCGGTATGCAAATCATTTGTTTTCAGAAACGCTTTTGTAGATACCTTTGTGAATATTTTAGTATCGTCTTTGATAATACTCCATATTTTCATGAACTGGTTATAGCCTTTGCTGGTGTTTTTAAAATGTCTTGACTCAACAACAACTGAGTCCTTTTTTAAAAAAAAAAAAAATTAAAAAGAAAAAAACAACACGTACACAAAAGCAATCAGGGCTATTTGTGCAATGGAAGGGATGAAGAGAATGGGACAGCCGTACTTGGAGTTGGAAGACCAGCAGCCCACTGTGTAGACTCCGCCCTCCGTTGACTGGTGGGAACAAAACAATGCCAGGTAGCATGTGGTCACACCTGCCTAGTGCCCATTAGTCCTGGAAGGGCTTGCCATTGGCCATGCTTTGTCTGAACATCCCACAATGTTCACCTCCAGACAGACTTAAACAGATGCCTTCCCGAGAAGTTCCTGTTTCCCACCCTAGTCCTTTTTCCTGGCGTCCTTTCCAGTTCTTAGCCCTGATGTCTCCAGACGACTCACTGACCGATCCGCACCTGTCTAGCGTGAGGAGCCCTGATGCTTCTGCCCCCCAGCCTGCAAGGCCCCTCCCTAGACTTCCCCTGGGAAGGTGTGGGCTCTGCAGCCAAGGCTGCCCTCGGAGCCTGCTCTGACGTAGGCCTCCACCAGCAAGTGACGCGCACACACTTTTCCTTTCATCCCGCTTGACCCTCAGTGCCTGCAGCCCACGCTCTGGGATGTCTTCTTCCTCATTGGGCCTGGGGGTGGGAGGCAAACAGGTGTGACCCAGGCTGGCGAGAACTCTCGCTCTCGGACCTGACAAGTGATATCCTTAGGAAGGGGCAGTGCCAAACTCTGGAGTGCTCTTTCCCTGGACTTTTCTTGGACAACTCTTGGAGCCATCAGTAACCTCAGCAAAAACACGGTCGCAGCAAGCCCCTTTGCCAGGGCCAGCATCACCAGAGCCCGAGGCACATTGTAGCAGCCACTCCACAGCAGATGGGGGCAGACGGGCGGGCAGGTCCAAGGACAGGCAATCACCCCCATCTTCTTGGTTTGAAGCTTTACCTTTGTATCATGGTCTCGGTAGCCATTTTACTTTTAAGTAATGTCTTCCCTCATGGAAGTCCTAACACCTTCCCCCGCCCCGACTCCCTGAGAGCTACACCTCACTTCCCCACGAGCCTCCACCTGATCCACCCCAACATGGCAGTGTCAGCAGCAGTGACACAAGGGACATGTGTACATATGTAAATGAGAAATAGAGAACATGTTAACAGATGCATTCATTTCCCTTGGAATGTGTATTGTTTTTATTTTATAAAACCACAAAAAAGAAAAAAAAAAGAAGCTTGGAACTTCATCTTACATGGAAAATAGATCCCGTTTGTTCGCGTTTGTGAGGTCTCTGCGTTTGTCTCACTATGTAATATACTCTGAGCCTGTGTGGTAAAGAATTTCTGTTCTGTTTTGTTTTTATTTTACCTCCAGCGTACTAGTCCTCCCACCTGTGTATTTTTAGGGTGCTACGGGGAAAACAATGAAAAGAATGGGGATTTCAAGAAAAATTGTAACCAAATTCATACTTTGTATAATTTTTGATATCATGATCACAGGTAATTCACGCACACATCAACACCCACAGGAGTACAGTCAAAAGTCACTCACAGAACACACCATCGTCCTTGTACAGCGTATGTACAATGCAATCATTTCATACTTTCAACTGGTCAGAAAACTAATTGTGATTTCTAGTCTTGCAAAGCTGTATGTAGTTAGAGGATGTGACAACCTTTAATATTTATCTAATAAATATGTATTCAGATGAAACCTGTATATTAGGTGTTCATGTGGTTATTTTGTATTTAAAGATCAAATTATTTGACTATTGCTAGACATTTCTATACTCTGTTGTAACACTGAGGTATCTCATTTGCCCATGTTAATTTTTTTCTAAATAAATTTACAAAAATGAAGGTGTGGTGGATTAACTATTGTGTGATATTGAAGGAGTGGTTTGAGTCACAGTGTTTCTGTTTTAAACCACCACCTCCGCCACACATACACACACAAACACACAGCCAAGTAGTGCGTCTTGAATTGGAAGAGCCTCTGCCATTGATAGCCCTGCAGAAAGCCTGCTCACAGATGAGGTCTTCTGTCATCCAACCAGACTCTGTGAATGGCATTCAGGCCCCTGTCCTTCAGCCAGCAGGCCTGACCTGAATAGGGTGCGCCTGGCCTATGCAGAGGAGAATGTGTAACTGTGAGGGGGTCTCCTAGTAAATTCCTTGTGGATTATTGTGCATTTAGGAGCAAGAGCCTGTTCATGTACACTTAGATCCCAGAGGGTACAGACCGAGGTGTTCAAGCATGAAGGCCAGAAACACCCAGGGGTCACAACCCAGCGGGGATTCCTTTGGTCACCTCCGGTACCGAAAGGATGCCCTGGGGATGTCAAGGTTGTGCTTGGCGCATAGTAACGGGTGACAGCCTTAGGAGATTTGAGAACCCCTGCCCTAAGGTCACATTAAAAAGCAAAACCTTCGTTACACTTTAGCGGGAGGGTCTAATGCCAGGATACAGGCAAACACAGAAGCTGCAGCTCACCTCAGCTAAATTCGGTGGCCAAACTTTACCCCCCAGAAACCCACAGGAATGCTGGCTCCAGAATTTGGGTGTGCACCCTTTCTCTGCTGGCCACATTCCTCCTACCTCCAGCCCAGCAGTGGTTCTCAACCTTCCTAATGCCATGACACTTGAATACAGTTCCTCAGGTTATGACAACCCATCCATAACATTATTTTCGTGGCTACTTCAAAACTCATTTTGCTACTGTTATGAATCATGTTGTAAATATATGCAGGATGTATTTTCATTGTTACAAATTGAACATAATTAAGGCATAGAGATTAATCATGAAACAATATGTACTATATTGTGAAATAATGTGTTTTCAGATGGTCTTAGGTGACCCCTGTGAAAGGATCGTTCGATCCATAGGTTGAAAACCACTGCCAAAGAGCCTCCTGGGTCCTGTGTTTTCCTCCAGTCTATCCCACACAGCCCCCGTGCTGAGCCATCAACAGAGATCAAAGCTAAATCACCGATACAATACATCCCACGAGGAGACCAGCTAGCCCCATGCTGACAAGGTTACTTCATAGGACCTCATCTTCCAAGAGCCCTGTTGACACAGTAGTTACATGTTGGACTGTTCATCCGTAAGGTCAGTTCGGAACCACTGGCCACTCCAGGAGAAAGAGCTTTCGACTCCCATAAAGAGTTGACAGTCTTGAAAACTCCCAGTGGAAGTTCTTCCCTGTCCTATAGTTTTGAGTTTCCACCACGTTCCAGAATCATAGAACTCCAGAGAACAGTGCTTAAACACAATGTTTGAACACATCTCCATCCTCCATACAACCCTTCAGTGGTACTCAGACCAAGAACACCATCATTGGTCCCTGCTCTCACCATCCCTAGCCACCCCCTGAAATTTCTCTTGACCACCACCCCAACCCCACACACACCACCCTGCTTCTTCCTAATTGGTTGCCAATGGTCTCCCTTTTGAATGCCATACTACATAGTTGGGGGTGCCAGCCCACTCTCTTTGCTCAAGGGGACACGTCTGTACATGGCCCCCACCTTAGACTCAGCCAAATCGATCAGGATGGACAGAGGGCCCCAAGCACTAGCTGACCAATGATCAGCCAGATACGCTGCTTCACTCGAGAGCTTGACGAGGCACGGAAACTCCAGTGTGGCCTCTGAAAGCCATTGAGTTTTAAGGCCAGCTTCTCTCTGAACTCTGTTTTAAAAGCTCTTTTTTACTTGACTGGTTCTTTGTCTTTGACTTATTCCCTTCTGTAGACTGTGTGACTTCCCTTTCCTTTTTCTGAACGATTTGATATCAAACGCCCTGTCACTAGAACAAAGGGCAAGTTAGAGCTTTTAACTAAAAGGCTATGTGCTACAATCGAAATACATGCCAAACAAGACCCCAGCTGGGGTGGACTTGAGTGGCTCAGAGGTTCCACTAGTGGCCTCTCATCCTGTTACGATCGCTCACTGGTCCAGTCCCCAGTGCTTGCGTGGAAGGCAAGAAAGGCCTCTCCAGTCAGATTGCCACTGGTGAAGTGAGCGGTAGACCTGCAGGCCCCAGACTCCCTTGGATTATAGGCTGTCACAGTGACACCAGGCTCCTTGAGTGAATGCTTACGGTCCTTCCGGCCCAGCACTCCCCTTTGTGTGGGAATAGCACTCATTTCTTTGGGGGAATCACTCCACATCTCTTCCTGTACTCACTGCCACAATGCCCCTCTGGCTGTCAGAACAGATCAGGAGTAAGACCAAAGTAGAGCCAAGGGCCTTCACCATAGGCCACGAGGGATGCTCTAGTCATTGTCACATGTGAGCCAGCACCTCATCAAGAAAGCATGCCTGCAGAGCCTCCCTACCCTGTCCTTTATAAACAGCACACGGCCTGGGAGAAGGAGCGAGGAAGACGTCAGGCTCAGGTGTTAATGATTCACATGATCCGAGTGAGAAAGCAGGCTGAGGACGTGGACAGAGTTGCTTCTTGACAATCCCGCCCTGTGTTGCCCCAGTCTAAAGGATGGAATCATGGGATAGTGACCCACAGAGCCAGCCCCAGGTCCGTAGCTGTGACTGGACCTGGAATAGCTGCCTGCTGTGAGGACACCAACTCTTGGTCTTCAAAGCTAATCCCGTCACAGGAACCTGCCCCTGGCAGAGATCCAGGAAATCTCTCCTTGCCCTCCACAGCTGTGTCACCGTACGCAGCTCAGCCATTGTCCTTGGTTACACCATCTGGACGTGGTATCCTCTTCACAACCCTGTTTGCCAAATAAGAGCGGTGAGCCAGCAGCTGAGACCGAGGCTGTGTCAAGTCTGTATCAACTCGGAGGCTGGCAACCTCGAATGCCCCAAAGAGCTGAGCCTGATTCCTTTACTCCTGGAGCTCCAAGCAACCCCTGTTCAGAGTCCAGAGGTGTTAGTGTGAAATGGAAGAGTGGGCCCATTGATGATGCTGTGAGCAAGGGCCTTACAACACAGGCTTGACAGTCACTAAGAGTTCAATAATGTTGTTCATGCAGATAATCTAAATGCATGGGGTTTCGGGTTTTTTTTACTCAACACTATGTCATTAGTCCCTAGAACAGGGCCCAGCACACAGCAGGTCTTAATAATTGAATTCTTACTGAATGAAGGAATGGACATAAGGGGGGGAGAGGGAAAGGAAAGTCTTTCCAGAGGTGTCAGGTGAGCCGGACCATTGAGGATGAGTCAGATGTGAGACAACATTCCAGGAGGAAGGAATGGTATGTGCAAATATTCAGAGGTCTGGTGACACATAATGTATCTACATATGGCACCATGGCTTCTGTGCTGGTAGTAAAGGCAGATAATGCTGAAGAATCTGATTCTGGGTAATTGGGTCTTTACCCCAAGGGTCCTGGGGAGCTACAAAGCTAAATAACTACAATGTTTGAGAGTGTGTGTTTTAAATGCTTTATTGAAATACTATTCATATGCCACGCAATTCACTTGTTTAAAGTATACAATTCAAAAGTTTTTAGTATAGCTACCTGTTTTCCCAAAAATAAGAAACTGTCTTATATTTATTTTCCCTCAAGAAGACACCCTAGGACTTATTCTCAGGAAGTGTCTTATTTTTAAGTACTGTACAACAATCACTTATTCAAATATAGTTAAGTCATCTTCTGGAACATCATCATACTCTGCAAATCCAGAATTCCATCCTGAATTTCTTAAAACTCCATTTCCTTTAGAACCATTGGCCTCAATCTCTCATGCTGAGCAAAAGAGTTCTCGTTAAGCGAGCAGCTCTCACCCATGTCACCTGTTCGATTGCATTGGCAACAACACTGTCAGTGATTTTTATTCCATGAATTCTTCACCCAAGTCACAACCGGGACCTGACAGGAGAGCCAACCTTGTTGGTGGGGCTGACTGCACCTCTCTGGTCGCCTCCGAGACAGCAGCTGTCACGATGGGGCAGATGAGAAGAGCTGCCTATCTTCGTTAGTGCTCCGTGCCTGTACACTGCTAACCAAGCCTAGCACTAGGTCTCATTTGGGGGGTAGCGCTTATATTGCTCAGATGATTAGAACTCCTGCTAGGACTTATTTTCTAGGTAAGTTATTTTCGGACAAACGCTGTATACATACACCTATTGTTTCAAGCACATTTGTACATTTGTTGCCATCATCATTTTCAAAAGATTGCTTTCTGCTTGAGCCCTTGATATCAATCAGCTCCTTATTTTTCTCTCCCTCACCATTCCCCGCTCCCTCATGAACCCTTAATAATTTATAAATTATTATTTTCTCCTATCTTACACTGTCCAACGTCTCCTCTCATCCACTTTTCTGCTCTCCATCTCCCTAGGAGGGGGTTATATGTATGTCCTTATAATCGGTTCCCCCTTTCTACCCCGCCTTCCCTCCACCCTCCTGGTAACACCAGTGTCACCACACTGATCCTCAAGGGATTATCTGTCCTGGATTCCCTGTGTTTCCAGTTCCCATCTGTACCAGTTTACATCCTCTAATCTAGCCAGACTTGTAAGGTAGAATTGGGATCATGATCATGGGGTGGCGGGGATGGGGGGAGAGACGCATTTAAGAACTAGAGGAAAGTTGTATGTTTCATCGTTACTACACTGCACCCTGATTGGTTTATCTCCTACCTACATTCCTTTTGTAAGGAGATGTCCAGTTGCCTACAGATGGACTTTTGGTCCTCACGCCACACTCCCCTTCACCATTCACAATGATATGATTTTTTATTCGTTGATGTCTTATACTTGATCCCCTCAAGCCCTTGTGGCCACACAGGCTGGTGTGCTTCTTCCACATGGACTTTGTTGCTTCTGTGCTAGATGGCCTCTTGTTTACCTTCAAGCCTTCAAGACCCCAGATACTGAATCTTTTGATAACCGGACACCATCAGTTTTCTTCACCACTTTTGTTTATGCACCCATTTGTCTTCAGTGATCTTGTTGAGAGGAATGCCAGTTTAATAGAACAAAGTGTTCTTGCATGGAGGGAGTGGAGGCTCAATGTCCATCTGCTACCTTAATACTAAACCTATAAATATATGAACATAGATCTATTTCCCCATCATCATATATAAATATACTTACCCATGTACATGCCTGTATTTAGACCTCTATAAATGCCTTTACCTCCTAGTTCTTTCCTCTATTTTCTGTACTTTCCTCTTGTCCCACTATCTTGTTCACCCTTCATTTGGGTTTCAGTAATTCCTCTCGGTTACATTACCATTGATCAAGCCCTACAAGTCTTCCTATACCCTCCTTGTCACCCATCTTGGATCACTCATTGTCCCCTTGTCCCTAGGTTTGTTAACACCACTTCCTTTCCCCCACTACCCCCTCCTACAATCTATTTTTTAATGCTTTCATCACTCTAAGAAAAAAATTGCATATCCTTTAGCTATCACCCATTATCTCCCCAAGACCTAGATAGTCACTAATCTACTTTATGTCTTTATGAATTTGCCTATTCTGAACATTGCATACAAACGAAAGCCTACAATGTGTGGTATTCTAGAAGTAGCTACTTTCACTTATATTATTTTTCAGGTCCATCTGTGTTATAGAATGTGTCAATATTTCATTCCTTCAAACTACTGAATAATATTCTTCTGAACATTTGGCTTGTTCAGATGCACTTTTTTAAAGAAAATCCTCTGATGACTAATATGGGCATTAAAATATCTGAAACTAGCTTGGATGTGGAGCAACTAAAACTCTTGAATTCCTGGAGGTTTATTTGTTTTATTAAATCATTTTATTGGGGGCTCTTATAGAAGTTATAATATTTGACACACCGATTGTATGTTGCCATCATCATTTCTAAAACATTTTCTACTTGAGCCCTTGGTATAAGCTCCTCTGTTTTTTGTTTTGTTTTGTTTTGTTTGGGGGGGGCATTACTGTCATCTGGTGGTGGGAGTAGGAGACCCAGCCTTTGCTCCTGTGGAGCCGCTGCTGGAATTGAGCCTCCATTTCAGTGGGCCACAGTCCTGCGCACAACCACTACACCACCGGAGCTCAGTCCCCTCTTTTTTCTTAATGCTCTGAATTCTTTTATTTTAAAATCATTTTATTGAGAGCTCATACAGCTTTAATCATAATATATACAAACATACATTGTGTCAGTATATAAATCTTTGGGTGGAGGAGCTCACACAACTCATCATAATTCATACATACATCCATTGTGTCAAACACATTTGTACATTTGCTGCCATCTTCATTCTCAAAGCATTTGCTTTCTACTTGAGCCCTTGGTACCGGTTCCTCATTTTTCCCCTCCCTCCCCAACTCCTGGAAAGTTATAATGGTGGAAATATTTTGGGAAACAGTTTGGCAATTTTTATACAGGTTGGTATGTATTTGATATATTACACAAATTGTCATAACAGCATTATTCCTAATAGTCAAAAACTGGAAACAGCCTAATGTCAACAGAATGGATTGACAGATTGAATTGTGTTCATAAATTGGAATATTATTGTTAGGTGCCATTGAGTCCGTTCTAATTCATAGCTACCCTGTGCATAACAGAACGAAACGCTGCCTGCTGCTCCCCCATCTTCATACTTGCCGTTTTGTCTGGGCCCATTGTCACACCTGTGCCAGTCTTGTTAGCGCCTTGCTCTTGCTCGCTGCCCCTCCACCTCACCAAGCAAGAGGTCCTTCTCCAGGGATGGTTTCTCCAAACATATCCAAAGCCTCCCTATCCTTGCCTCCAAAGAACACTCTGACTGGACTTCTTCCAAGACACATCTGTTTGTGCTTTTGGCAGCCCATAGTGCTCTCAATATTCTTCACTAGCACCATGTTCAGATGCATCCATTCGGCTTGAGTGATGCATATCTTAGATTTTAAAGGAACATCCTTACTTTTTAAAACACTTTAAAAGAGGTCTTTACCCAATGCAATGTGTCCTTTGATTGCTTGACCGCTACTTCCACGTGAGCATTCGTTGTGGATCTAAGCAAGAGGAAACCCTGGACAACTTCAAACCTTTTCCTGTTGGACATGTAGTGAGGATTTTGGTCTTCTTTACATTGAATTGTAATGGATACTGGAGACTACAATCTTTGATCTCCATTAGCAAGCGCATCAAGCTCTCCTTCTTTTCAGCAAGCAGAGTTCTGTCGGCTGCATGTGTCAGGCTATTAATAAGCCTCCGTCACTCCTGACGCCGAGCTCTTCTTCATATAATCCAGTTTCTCTGATATAAAAGTAACTAAAGTTAGATGAATCCCCAAAATACTATTTTGAATTATGGAAGTTATACAGAGAGGAGTCTACACTATATAATAATTGCACGATTTCAGTGTAGACTAAATTCAACAATGTGTAAAATTCATCTGTGGGGTATGAAATCAGAAAAGTGGTTGTTTTGGTCATGAGACAGGTAATTAGAAAGAACTTTCGGTGGTAACAACTTGTTCTATATCTTGATTGAGGTGTTGAAAATACACTTGTCTACACTCTTTGAATGGAACACTTAAGAGCTATAGCTTTTACTGAATGCAAATTATACCTCAATACAGAAAGCAGAAGAAACCATGAGAAGAAGGAACTGAAAAGCTACTGGGATGGGAAGACAATGAGGTGTCCCCTGCAGTCTCTGGGGTCCAGGGTCTAAAACTTGGACTTCAAGCCTGAACACAAAATGGAGAGGAAAGATGTACAAGAGGAACGTTGAGGAGGCAGAGTAGTCAGAATGGGGTACATGACTGGCATGGGTGAGGGCAGAGGGGTGAAGAAGTAAGAGAAGGTGATTTTCTTGACATCTGTGATAATAGAACCCTTGTTTTTTCCCCTTCTATTTCCCGAGCTGTCTCCCTAAGAGGGTCAAACTTCCAGTCACAGGGACCTCATTTCCCATGTGAGGAGAGCTTTGCTGTGTTAGTTCGGGTAGACTAGAGAAACAAATTCATAGACACACATATAGATATAAGGGAAAGGTTTATATACAAGAGGAATGGAACATTAAGAAAGCATCCCAACCCAGTCCAGTCCAAGGTCACAAGTCCGATGCTAGCCCATATGTCCAACACCAGTCCATATAGTCTTCTTCTGACTCACGAAGTCATGGGCCAGTGGGTGCAGAGTCTTGTGTTTCCGGTGGCAGTAGAAGCTGGAGAAGTATCTCAACGCTGGCAGGGGTCTCTCTGTGGCTACTCCGGCTTCAGAGGTGTGGCTTCATCAGGGTAAGGCCGGGTGGCTTCTCCTCCAGCTCCTCCAGTTCCTTGAACACTGCCATCTTGTCAGTCGAGCATCTGATCACAGGCCAACCATATGAAGCCACGTTGATGGCAGCCAGAGCCCTGGAGATGTATCCACTGCCATTGGACCCACAGGACTTCCCACCCCTGGCCTGTGATGATCCTGCATTTAGCATCATTGCATGTGCTTCATGAGTCTGAAGAGGAATTCAAGAGCTAGTATCTGACATACGGGCTAAAATCGAACTTATGGACTTGATTTGGACTAGGTGGGATGTTTCGTTGAGATGTAAATACTTCTTATATAAAATTCTTTTTTACGCAAATATGAGTATCAATTAATTTGTTTCTTTAGTCAACCCGGACTTCCACAGATGGAGACTTGCCTTACTCTCCCTGGAATTTGGCTCTGTTCTCAGGCCCATGCTTGAAAAACACTGCTATAGGAATCCCATCTACATGGAGACACTAATTAAGTCTGTAAGATTCTACCAAAGACCAGTCAGAACCTACTCTTCCTACAGAACTTTTATGATGCCAGTTGATGTTCCAGCCCAATATGTTCCGCTTTTCTAAAGACCTCACATCACTGCCTTCCACCTTTCCTCTACTCTAGTCCTCCCTCCTGTGTATGGGAGAGTGGGAGCCCTGGGCCCTGTAAAAAGGCAACACAAATTGAATGGGTAAAGAACTGAAAAGGAAGCAAAACTGGTGGTCAGAAAGGGCAGATGTGACCCAAGGACAGCATGTTGCAAAGGAGACCCAGTGTGGCTGCTGATATGCTGTAGAATGGGAACTCGAGGCTTCAGAGATGCTGGTCTGAGAAGTCACTAAAGGCACAATGAGAAGCCTGTTGGTGTCATATGAGACGTGTTTCAGCAACTCAAAGAGGGTGGAGGCCAGAGGGCAGTGGGTTTGCAGTAGGTGGAGGTGAGGACTTGGAGAAAGTGAGGCTGATGACTTGGCTCTCATATTAGAGCAGTGGTTCTCCACCCTCCTAATGCTGCGACCCTTTCATACGGTTTCTCATGTTGTGGTGACCCTCAACCATGAAATCATTTTCGTTGCTACTTCATAACCCTAATTTTGCTACTGTTATGAAGTGGGTGACCGTTGTGAAGGGGACGAGACTCACAAGTTGAGAACCACTGTCTTAGAGCATGCCTATGTATATTCCAGGCTGGGGACCTAGACTCATCAAGGGCAGAGACTCAGGAAGCTTCTCCAACTTGCAAAATCATGGTCCAGAATATCTCTGCACATGTGGGGTTTCCGCCAGAACAATCATCACCAGGGCCCAAACTCCCCATATCATCTAACAGCAGCCTGTGGGCCTCTAGTCAGAGGGCCTTCAAGGTGTCAGAAGGCCTCGCACCAGGCCCCTATCTTCAATGGAAATAGGAATTCTCAGTGAAGTTTAGAAGCCCTGTAGTGGTCCGAAAATATACCAATGGACCATCCATATCAAACAGGACCTGGTGCTTACCATTAAGGGAACTACCTAGTAGTAATTGCAATGCAAACAAGACCAATGATTGGCTCTACTCATCAAGTGGTTGATGCATCACTTATAAGGCTATGCACCTTACAAACATCAGCTCATAACAAGCTTTTATTGAAAGCAGGACACGGAGACACAAGTCACAGCCACTGTCCATTGCCGTCGCTGATGTAGCACAGGATCACACTGAGGCGTTCCCTCACTTTCACTGACCCTCTGCTTTACTGAATGCCACAGTTAGGGCCTTACCAAGCGTGTTCCTTGAAGGCAGACCTCTAGCTGAGTAATATTCTCATGGCTGCCACTTCAGGGCAGTGAGGGCTGGAAGCAACCCTTTGAGACTGTTGAGACTGTCATGTGAGCTGTGATATGTGGCATGTCCAGACTAAGAACACCCTGTTTTAAGAATGCAACCTCTGAATTGTCTAGCTTTGTGAGCTTCGGTCCAACTAAAATCTGACTTTGTCATGTAAATCAAGCCTCTTCCAGAGTGCACTGTGCCTGCTGCCCTTTTGTACCATAATTAAGCACAGGAGAGATGCTATCAGATTCAAGATCCAATTCTGGAATTAGACAGGCTGCTTGGTCACTTGCTTAACACAAGGGGATGAAGACATCTAATTCTGATGGCAGATGTTGCCTCTGTCAGCTTTGGTGTTCTCATTTGCTATATGGTTTGCACTTCTACTTGTTCCCAAAGGCTGACTGTTATGAGAATTAAGAACTGTTACAAAATCCCTACCATATATGTAGTAAATGATATATGGGCAATGCAAATGTTTGAGGGTTTAGCAAAAGTTTGGTGGCTCAAATCCACTGAGGGGCACCTCAGAAGAAAAGTCTGGCAAACTACTTCCCCAGAGTAACCAAACACAACCCAAACCAAATTCATGCAATTAGTTTATCACAACTCACGGAACTCATGAGAGGGTTTCCAGAGTGTAAAGCTTTATAGAGCAGAGAGTCTCAGCTTTCCCCCATGGAACAGTGGGGGAATTTGAACCACTGGCCTTGCAGTTAGTAGGTAGAACAATATCCAATGCTTACCTGACAGTGTCACCAGACCCCTTTCCAGAAGGTAAGAGAAGTTGAAAATTACATGGATCACAGTTCTGATACACATGGGGTCAATACCAGCAGAGTTTATTTGGCAGTTTTTAAAAAAAATCATTTTATTGGGAGCTCATACACCCCTAATCACAATCAATACACACATCTATTGTATGCAAACATTTGTACATTTGTATATTTGTTGCCATCATCATTCTCAAAAAATTTTCTTTCTACTTAAGCCCTTGGTATTATTAGCTCCTCAGTTCCCCTCCCTCCCTGCTCCCCCTCCCTCATGAACCCTTGATAATTTATAAGTTATTATTATTTTGTTTATTGTACACTGTCTGATGTCTCCCTTCACCCACTTCCCTGCTGTCCGTGCCCTAGGTAGGAGGTTATATGTAGATCCTATAATCAGTTCCCCCGTTCTACTGCACCTTCCTTCCATCCTACCGATATCGCCACTCTCACCACTGGTCCTGAAGGCTCATCTCTCCTGGATTCCCATGTTTCCAGTTCCTATCTGTACCAGTGTACATCCTCTGGTCTAGCCAGATTTGTAAGGTAGACTTGGGATCATGATAATTGGGGGGAGGAAGTGTTTAAAAACTAGAAGAAAGTCACATGTTTCATCATTGCTACACTGTACCCTGTCTGGTTCAGCTCCTCCCCATGACCCTTCTGTAAGAGAATGAGTTTATTTGACAGTTTTCATTTTTCCTTCTTTTTTTTCTTTTTCTTTTTCTGCATCACTGCCCTGGTGGGAGTAGGAAGCCCAGCCTTGCTCCTGGAGGCTGCTGGATTTGAACCACCAACCCTGTGGGCCACAGTCCCGCACACAACCACTGCGTATCTGACGGTTTTTATGGTTTTTGTTTATTAACAGTTTTAATTATATATGATTTTATTATGTTTTTTATCATTCATAGTTACCAGGTGACATCTAAAATGGTGGTATTTACAGAACTCTGGGACATAGAATCCTCGATCTTCAAGGGGTATAGCTTGCTTCAGAGGCTGCATCAGTGAGCTCTCCTCTGGAGGAACTGCAGGCTACCTCAGTCCCACTTGTAACCTGAGGACTTAAGCTAATGAATACAAGGCGTCTGAGAAAGTGGAAGACAGCTGTACCAAGATTGCTATAGGTGGATAAACATGGCCTCGCTACATCAGTGTGCTATATTAAGATATTTGTTATTCTGGAAAATCTGTGTTGGACACAGTTTTCTTTTGTTTTTGCTTGTTCTTATTAGGATGTATCCCAGAGGTGTTATGTCTTTGGGGTCACCCTCTCAAAGTTGTGCTATATGTTTTTCTGTGTTTTGGTATATGAAATCTAGGACTGATGAACTTATAGGGACAGCAAATAGAATAAGGGTTTCAGGGTGGTAGGGTAGGGGTATACAGGGTCGGTGGGGATGCAAAAGGGAGACAATGTCAAGGAGTTCAGGAAGAAAAAGAATGTTTAGAAACTGTGTTTGCAATTGTACACTTCTGCTGGTTGTGAATGAACTACAAAATGATATGATAGGGGCTGAGCCCCGGTGGCATAGTGGTTGAGTGCAGGACTGCGGCCCACTGGCTTGGCAGTTCAAATCCAGCAGCATCTCTCCAGGAGCAAGGCTGGGCCTTCCACTTCCACCAGAGGTCAGTGATACCCCCCCTAATTATATGATATACATATTAACTCCCAATAAATAATAAAAATTTTAAAACCATTATTGTTTTAAAGACTATAATAAAAATGGCCAATGAAAAATTAATAGCAAAATAAATAAAACTATGGCACTTATTTTAATTGGGAGACAAGACAAGGACTTGTTATCCATGGGAGGCAAGATTGATTAGAAAGTAAACAATACTTTCAAAGGGGATTTATGCTAATGCAGGAAGGAGAGGTGGTAGTGTTTGTGACAGTCACTGATCTGTGTCAATTTCAGCACTGGGAGTGGAGGGGTGGAGTCTAGTCTATCCATCTGGAGATAGCCAATGAGGCCTCTATGTTGGCATTGCTTTCTCCTGAGAATTTTGAGAAGTCTCACAGTATTTTCCAATTGGAGGTGAGAGACTTGACTCAGTTCCTGGGAGATGCTCAACGGACAAGACAAGATGGCAGCATAGACACTGAGTCCTAGGAACTGGAGGAGCTGGAGAAGAAGTCCCACAGGTCTGTTGGAACCAGACCTCTGAAGCCAGAAAAGCCACAGAGAGAACCCTGCCAGTACTGAGATGCTTCTACTGCCAATGGATACTGCTGATGGACCAAGCCCTGGAAATGAGGAGCCATGGGGGAACCCCTGCCAATGCCAGGATGCTTCTACTGCCATTGGATACACAAGACTCTGCACCCACTGGCCTGTGATTGTCCTGGTGTCATTGCATGTGCTTTGTGAGTCAGAAGGAGAATTTATAGACTGGTATCATACATATGGGCTAATATCAGACTTATGACCTTTGATTGAACTGGGTTGGGATGCTTTCTCAATATTCCATTCATCTTGTATATAAACCTTTCCCTTATATCCATATGCGTGTTTATGAATTTGTTTCTCTAGTCTACCTGAACTAACACTGTGTTAGAAAGTAGAGATTAAGAGTGTCAAGTCAATAGATTGAAGAAAAGTGTAGAAGACAAGAGAAACAAACAAAAGGGAGGAGACTTTAGACAGCTGCTTGCCCTCTTGGGACCCCAGGGCCGAGACCCCAGGGGTCAAGTATAATATGACTCCAGTCTTGACAAAAGCATAGGAGGCCTCACTCTTAGGCAACCTGGAAATGGGCCCCTCACTGTGAGAAGGAATTCTTGGGAAGAATTTGGTTGCTAAGAAGGTGGTTGCTTGCTCTCCCCATAATGAACTCGATGATTCCTAGAAATGGTTCTCCCTTCTAATAATGGTATTTTGAGAAAACCTACTTAACTCACTCAGTAAATAGTAACTCAAGTAAAGTGCAAAAGATTAATTTGGGTCTGTGCTTGGGAGCTTCTTTCTGGGTTGACTTGGGGTGGGAACAATGCACATAAACTTAAGTGTTCAAGTTCCTATAGTGACTATAGGAGGATAGGCCTGCTGGACCGTAGGCCAACTGTAGATTTTCTAGAGCAAAGCATCCCATCCAGTGGGAGAGCACATAGGATTTGGAGTCCAACCACATGGCACCTGCATGACAAGGAACAAATCATGCCACTTCTGTATCCTGGTGCCATCTCCCATTACAAGGGAATCCGGAGGAGTCGAGGGGTCATGGATCTAAATCTCCAAGCACAGTGCCAGACTAGCTGGAAGAAATGTCACCTAGAGATAGTATCTTGCACAATCCATCCAAAGAGGTGCTACTTGGATAACGCCAAACATGAAGATAGACTAACAAGCGTCACCTTGGGCAAGTTACTCACTCTGGGCCTCAATTCCTTCATCTGTGGACCAGGGAAAGCAATAACCACTTAGGAAGGTCATCCTGAAGTCAGAGAGAGAAAAACACATAGAAAGATACATGGAGAGAAGTAGAGACTTATCTCAAGGAAATAGCTATGTTATTGTAGAAGTTGGTAAATTCCATGACCATGGGACAGAGCAGTGTGTCTCAGCTTCCTAATATTGTGATCCTTTAATACAGTTCCTGTGCTGTGGTGACCCCCAGCCATAAAATTATATCCATTGTTAATTCATAGCTGTAATTTTAGTACTGTTATGAATCGGGCAACCCCTCAGAAAGGGTCATTTGATACGCACACCCCCAAAGGGGTCTCGACCCACAGGTTGAGGCCCACTGGCCTAGAGGCTTCTCCTGACCCACATAGTTGCAGGAGCTGATGAATCCAAGATCAGCATATAGGAAGTCCAGCTCCTGTCTCTTAGTGACAGAGGCTAACAAATCCCAGAGTAAGCAGGTAACGTGGCTGGCTATTGGCGCAAATCCCAAGAGTCAGAGACCCACATTCAGACTGAGCAAAACATGAGAAAGCTTTGTGAGAGCTTTCATTTATAAAACTTAAACTTGCTGCCATCAAGTCAATTCTGCCTCACAGTGACCCTACAGACAGGGTGGAAGTGCCTCATGGGTGTCTGAGACGGTGACTCTGTGAGGGACTAGAAAGCTACCTTTGTCAAGCAGCTGACCTTGAGTTTAGCCGTCCAATATGTAACCACTGTGCTACCAGGGCTCCTCTGGGGCTTCAGAATTTAGTGGGGGAAACCCCATTGTCTTTTAATTCCATCTTCCATGAGTTTTTGAAGGCCTGTCATATGTTCAATACAAGACACACCACCGAAACAGAATTGTGACCTAAGCATGCCACATCCCAGCCTAATGCCCTTACATCAGATCTGGGTTGGTCACAACAGACCACATCATGCAACATAATCACATCATCACATAACTGATACATTACATCATTACATAGCTGCCAAGTGAGAGACTCATGGCCCAGGTGAGTGGACACACAACCTTTACCATTACACATACCTAAAAACATGTCCGGTACACAGCAGGAGCTCAAATAATACCCATGGAATGAATGAGTAGACAGGGACATCGATGATCTAACTGAGTGCCGCCTATCTCACATTTACACTTTAGGGCCCTGTGCCTCCTCCACAGCTGTTTCCTTTTAGACAGTTGAGTTTTACCTTCTTAGAATGCCCTCCTTAGTTCCTGGGCTGTCCAGGTCATTGTGGACAAGACAGCAAGTACAGATGGCTGACCTGCTGTGCCTATGCAGTCTGTGTAAAAGCCAGGTGGCTGAATGGCCCCTCTTTTGAGTCCTGCCCTATTGTGCAGCAGATCAAGATTACACAGGTTTCTTTTAGAATTCTGCTTCACTTTCCAGACCATTCCCCTGAAGCCTCTTTCTGGTCATTGTGCCCTTCACAACCTTCGATCTTAGTGGAGACCCTACTCCCATCCCATGCCACACTCTTGGTTCTGCAAATTGGCCATAAGAGGCGAAAACACATATTCTGGCTTCATGAAGGGCTGGGGTGCCACTGGAGCATGTACTGGGAGAGCTCAGGCACTACAGTGACTGATTGTCAGAGTCCATTCAATGCTAAGAATCCCTGATTAGCACACATGGTTAAACAATGGGTGATCATGAAAAAAGTGGGCAGTATGAACTTGCCCAGAGATGCCTCTCAATGATACGAGTCATTGCAGTTGATACGTGGTATCGTCATGAATCCATTTGATGGCAATGGGTGAAGGTAGTACTGGTGGCTCAATCTTGAGCTTCTACTTGGGAATCTCTCTCCTGGACTCCCTGTGGGCAGCCTATGAGAGAAACTCTTCCAACACATAAGCCCCTCAAACAGAACAAAATAGAGGAAACCCAAGGCCTTTTCTAAGGACCATTGTCCTACTTATAGCCCGGGATATGACAATGGGTACTTGACACTGGCCATGGTCTCAGCCTTCATGGAAACCCCAGCCCTTATCTACAGTGTAACTTAACCACTGACCAACTTAGCAGTTTAACCCCAACCCTCCTGGAAGACCTCTCACGGCCAATCAAATTTAAATACCATAGGACAGCATAGCATTCTTTACAGTTTACACAGGGCCACCGGTGGAGGGTCGTTTTCATAGCTCTTGTCACCATACTGGCCTTGACTTTGTCTTTCTGTGTGTCTAGGAAGTTCAGAGCCTGGCACATACACAGTTGACTCTGACTCATGATGACCTTATCAGCATGAAACCAGGACTCAGTCAAAGAAGAATAAACTGGTTCTGATTCCTGAATGAAACACCACCCGTGTCTGTGTCATCCTCATGATCACTGGCTGATTTGAATCTCTCATGGTGGTTACTGTGCTAAACCTATCTCACTAAAGGTTTCACTCACCTTCTCCAGCCCTCCATGCCATTAAACATGATGTCCTCCTCCCAGTGATTGACTCAAATTTTGTTGATCCAAATTTTGTTGTTATTCAAATGGTTTTTATTGGCTAATCTTTGGAAGCAGAACCAGAGACCTTTATTTTCAGCTTGTCTTTGTCCAAAAATTCTGCTGATATCTATCCACCATCAGCGACTCTCTAAATATTTGAAAAAAGTTCCATAGCTTCCAGAATCATACCAATATACAAATCACCACAATATGACAAACTAAAAATGGGTGGTGGGGAGAGCTGTGATTAACTGCACTGACAACACAGGAGCCAAAAACCTCTATGTCATCTCTGTGAAGGGGATCCCGGGCAGGCTGGATAGACTGCCCGCTGCGGGCATGGGTGACAGTCAAGAAGGCGAACCCCAGCTCAGAAAGAAGGAACATCCTGCAGAAGTGATACCACAGCCAAAGTCCTATGGGAAAAGATGGTGTGCTTCTTGATTTTGAAGATAACGCGGGCGTCATAGTAAACAACAAAGGCGAGATGAAAGGAATGAGAGGCGAACCTTACTGGGCAGTCAAGTAAAAGCCAGGGAAGGGGAGCCCCTGCTTTTCAGAGATGTTTCTCCTGAAACAGAAACCAGGCTGGCCTCCCCCGCTCTTCCATCTCTAGTGCCTGGAACAAGAGGGGCAACCCAATGACATTCCATAAGGCAAGCAATCAGTCGTGGCGCTCAAGCTCATTTTGTCGTGTGGCCGTCTGGGGTCATCTGCACGGCGAGGAGGTGATCGTCGTCGCCGCCGTCAGTACAGAGTCAGCGTCAAGGTCTGACCAAAGGCTAGACCTCGGCCCCGGGAGATCTAAGCCCCTCTCACCTGCCGGCCCAGACAGGGCGCCGTGGGAAGCAGATGACAATCTTCAGATAAAGCAAATGGTCTGGAAGCCTCAAACTTTTGATGCTTAACCTGATCGTAGGCTCAAGTTCTAAGCCCATCCTCCGCCTGAGCCCCAAGTCCTCCCCACCACGTCGGAGCAGAGACGCTGAAGAGCTTCCCACACGTCAGCCTGCACACAGAGGCCACCCCTCCCCCCAGCCTCTGACTCTAACCTCCTTCCTGCCATCGTCACTGCCCGCCCTCAGTGACGTCCCCCAACCCAATCCCACCGAGTCCCTGCCAACCCAGGGTCCCTCACCCGTCACAGGAGGAGAACTGTGTCCATGGGTCTCCTAGGCTCTGATCCAAAAACTAATGGCTGAACCTTCCTCCCATGGCCCTGCTGCGTGGGTCCGACACCCCCACCCCCTGCCTCATCTTTTGATCAGTAGCCAAGTGTGTTCTGCTATTTCCCCAAGTCCCAAACTCGGGCTCTACAAGGGTCGCCCCTCCTCCCCTCAGAGGCCACGTGAAGGGGGTTCTTGTGGCCAACAAGGTACGTTCTGGCTCAGCTCCCTCCATCCTTCATCCCAGAAGCCTTCATGTGCCCCAGTGAGCTCCCAAAGTGGCCTCTTGCTAGGGTCCCCTGGCTGCACCGCCACTCACCCCTTCAAAGAAGACGCACTCTTTGCCAACGCGCATCTCTGCGGGTTCACAAGTAGGGCCGTGGCTGCTTCCAGTGCCTCTTGAGTAACGTGACCACACGTCCCGCTTTTGAACAACTTTCTCTGCGTCCCACAGCGTTTTTAAAAAGTCCAGATTTTTTGAAAGAATGCACAAGCTAGGGAATGGCGGGAGAACGGGAAGGGAATATATCCCTCTATCCCTAGCCCCTCCCCCCCTCCTGTCAATGGTGTCCTGCTTCACCAATGTTAAAATCCGGACACTTTACTCTTGAGTGGTCTCTGAAGGCCTGCGTTCATAAAGCTTTGCCTGGTGGGTTCCCTC
>PVJH01031610.1:0-23541 GCA_004026705.1 Nesogale talazaci
GAGAGAGAGAGAGAGAGAGAGAGAGAGAGAGAGAGAGAGAGAGAGAGAGAGAGAGAAACTGTGGATCAGTCACTGGTCTGCTAAACACACCAGACAGTGGGTCTGGGCAAGAAGGACGAGCCTATCTGCTGTTCCTGTGAATAGCTACCAGTTCAGAAACCCCACACAGGGTGGCTAGGAGTCAAAATGAACTTGAAGGCAGTGGGTTTTGCATCTTGGGTTTAAGGATTTACTGAGTCGATGCCCTGCTTTCGAGTGGAGAGGCCACTAGGACCTTGTTGTCAGGTGTTGTTGTGTTGGCTGTCGCCCATAGCAGCCTTCTGCACAACAGAGCAAACAGCTCGCCCTGAGCCACCCCCACAAGCACTCCGAGGCCTGAGCCCACTGTTGCTGCTCCAATGCCAGTGCATCTAGGTGAGAGCCTTCTAGAGGCGCCCAAACCAGAGCTCCGATCCACATAGATGGCCCCAGGACGGTTTAAAAAAATTGCAGTTCCGTTTCTTCATTTTTCTCCTTTTGTACAAAATAAAGGAGAAGAAATAATACAGGATTAAGCTGTAAAAGTATCTTAGCAATAGAATATGTACACTTACAAATCCTGAAAACATGAAGACACAAGTAAAAAAGAAAGTGCTTTTCATAAAGGACAAAATCCGAAAACAATCCCCCAAATGTGTGCCGTATGGGCCACTGTTATAGCAGGCTCGAATGGTGGGGGTGAGGGCGGCATTTATCGAGGGGCAGATATAAGACAAAGTCCAAATTCTACAGTGTCCATGCAATAAACGCACCAAGCTACATGACATCTGCTTCATCAGAGTTTAAGAACTGCTCTCAACGAAGTCTCAAGATTTTTGGCCTTCAGAGGATATGTAGATTTCACTGGCTTTAAATTTCAAATCGCCAGAAAGGAAAGAATGAGATGCTTCTCATGGAGGTGAGCTCTAGTGCTGTAGTGGTTATACACTTGAATGCTAACGGAAAGGTTGACGGTTCAAACCCAGCAAATAGGGGAATGATGAGGTCGCCTGCTTCCATAAAGACTCACAGCCTTGAACCTCGATGGGAACGGTTCTACGCTGCCTTTGGAGTGACAGTTGTCTGCATGGCCATGGGTTTGGCTTTGGTTTTGATTTCCAAGGAGTTACATGATTTATGGCCATCCGAGGCTAACCAGCATTGCCACCAGTCAGCCTTTACCAATCGCCTATGTATTCACTTGTCAGAGAATTTCCTGGGAAAAAAGTCAGATGCCAGCCAGCCCTTACCTCCTATTCAAACGTGTGGGCCCTGTTCGACCTGAAGTTGGGAACCATGGGTCTGCCTTTTAGAGGCTTCTTCTGGTCTTGGAAAATTAGTAGGACAAAAGATGAGCACTAGACCTCCAAATGAATCTTGACTAAACTTATAAGACTTATTGTCCTTCATTGGCTGGTGTTGGAGCGAAGGCCTTAGAGATGAGTCTGCACCAACAATGCTGATTAGTTTCCGTCAGCTGAAAACGATGCTAACATTTCTGAATACAGCCATATTGGAAACTTGCTATTGACATGTCCTCGCAGAATTCACTAAATTAATTCTTAGGAGGAAGGGGACATGAGCATGGTCAGATTCCCCATGGGGGAGAAGAGAACGATGATTTCAACACACGGGGTGGGGGGGGGTTTGTTCCAGGGAGAAACTAGCACATCCTAGAAACGTAAGAGTTAGTTTTATTTATACTGTGGGGTGCATTTCCTCTAGGATCAAGAATGAGGAATTGCTCTGTTTATCAGAAGTGGTGAAATTGGTCTCTGCATTCATAAAGTCAGACAGCCATGGTGAGCAGACTGTGGAAGCAGTCAACACACCCAGCTTCCTGTAGCCACAGACCATTATCTTGTGCGCAGCTCAAGCAAAGATTAGCTTGAATAATGGAGAGTCACTGGTAACAGTACTGAAAGATAGAGTTCACTGCTCTGCTGTTTTAAAGAAAATTGCTTAAAACAAGAATTCAATTAACTGTGGGTGAGAAAATCAAAACAAGTCAGGACTCACTAACAAGCTATCCATATACAGCAACTGAGGAGAATGCACTGGCCACACTCCACTGGGCAGACCTCATGGACAAAGCCTGCCATGGCATGTGGGTGAACAATCTCTGCAATACCCCCAAAGTCCAATTTTTCCAAATTGCTATCCTATTTCATCACCCTGCTATGAACTCTTCCTCCTCTCCTCAGGTCTCTCCCTCCGTCTTAGGGTTCAGTAATGCACAGACCTCATGAACCATCAAGGAAAGGACTCCTGAGGGTGGAGAGGCTGCAAAGGCCCAGTCTGTGGATTGAACACTAACCTGGAGACTTCTCCCCATCTGCATGGCTGTAGGGACGTATGAATCCAAGTTGGCAGATCAGATAACAGCTGCATACTCACAAGACTGAATCAGGTCAGACGATAGGCCACTGACACCAGCCCTGAGAACTGGAAGCTGATCAAAGATGAGCCAAATGCAGAATCCAGAGCCAAAGAGAGAGCTTTGTCAGAACTTTCTCCTATATTGGACGCAGACCACAGTCCCAACACAACCAAAGGCAACTCAAGATACATTCCTGTGTAATCCTGCTTCACTAATAGGAGGAACAAAACTAACAAAAACCTCAAACTCACTGCCTCTGTGTCTATTTTGACTCAGAGTGACCCAGTAGGGCAGAGTAGAACTGCTCCTTTTAGATTTCCAAGACTGTAAATCTTGCCAGAGTCGAAACGTCCTCTTCCTCCTATCGGGTGGCTGCTGGTTTTGAACTGTTTACCTTGCGCTTAGTAGCTCAATGCTGACGCACTACCCCACCAGGCCTCCAACGGAAGGGTCGGCTTGCTCCAAAATGAGACCGTAACCACAGGCATCAAGACTTGGACTTACAGTTTGTCACAAAATGGAGGACTCTACCAAGAAGGGCCATGTCGTAGGTTAAGCAATCGACTGCTCTGGGGCGAGTCGTGATTTCTGTTAACAAAGACAAAGCATGCGGACGCTAGGAGACCAAAGAATGGCTGATGCATTTGAAGTGTGGTGCTGGAGAAGAATATTGAGACAGCCTGGACTGCCCAGAGGGCAAACCGGTTGTGTCTTGGGAAAAAGTCTGGCCGGAGTGTTCCTTAGAGGCAATGATGGCAAGACTTCATCTCAGGCACTTGGGTTATGTCGTCAGGAGAAGCCAGCCCCGGGAGGATGGCGGCAAGCTTTGTAAAGTGGAGGAGCAGTGAAAAAGAGGAAGGCCCTCCAGGAGATGAACTGACGCGGGGGCGCCAACCACGGGCTCAGGCACAGGGACCATTGTGAGGACGGCCCAGGCCCGGGTAGTGTTTTGTGCATAAGGTCGCTACGGGTTGAAACTGACTGGCTGATGCCTAAAAACAGCAACAACAACAACGACAGAATAAGGAGTCCTGGTGACACGGCGGTGACACACTGAGCTGCTAGCGGCCAGGTCAATGGTTCAAACTTAATAGCTGCTCTGTGGGGACAAGATGTGATGATCCGCTCCTAGGAAGTTGTGTAGCCTTAGAAGCCCTGTGGGACAATTCTCCTCTGTCCCAAAGGTCGCTGCGGGTGGGAATTGTCTCCACAGCGGTGAGTTTTTGTTTTTAAGACCAGGATAAGGGAGAGCAGAGAGTTACTTGTGCAGTGCTCCATACACAGCATAACAGACACTCTTCCCAGGGACCACGTGTACTACAATCATAACACGGTAAAAAGCAGATGCATTATTCATCGCTCTCTTCTTTTTGCTTGAGAAGCTTACTTATCTCCCCCTTGGCCATTTCAAAGTATTTTGAAACGTTTCCGTGGTGCTTTAGTTCCAGAAGCAACAAGGCGAAAGTTACAATCAGGGAGGCGAGGAAAAGGTTGCGGACTTGCTGCCAGGTCATGAAGTCTGTTTTACATTTTCCTTTCTTTAGTGTGAAGAGGCACCTGCAGCAGCTCTCAGCCCTGTGCTGGACTTTTACAAGACGCTGCAAATGTCATGACCTTGCTCCCTGGTCTGTCAACCAGTCTAGGGGCGGGAATGGGAACAAGGGAGTCCGCCAAGCACAGCAACACAACAGAACAGGGAACTCAGGAAAGAAGAGATGCATCTAGACTGTAGCGCATCGGAAGTAGCAAGGAAAACACGCTCAGCAGGGCCAGTGATAACCAGGCTCTTTCCCATTGGAGGACTCTGCAGGTCATCAGTACCACCTCCCCCCCCATCTTTACATCCAGCAGGCCAGTGCTGCATTTATTACCCTTCACCATTGTCCCTGGGAGGTCTGCTCAGCAAACTCAGGGTAACATCCTGGGTAATCTTCCCCCAGAGCCCCCATGGTGACTCCAGTCAACATACTGGCTTTTTAAAGACACCACATTGGAGAGGGTTTAGTTTTACAGCTTTAGAAAACAAGATCACTTGTCTGGGCTTTGTTTTTCTTTGAAAACAACAACAGCGGCAATATGGATGTAATAATACTTGTAACAGGCAGTGGGGCAGAAGCATGTTCATGGAGACTCCTGGTTTAAGGCCCCATTCTTTCATATCTGTTAGTTCATTTTGGTCAAGGGACTTAACCCCCCGTATCATGAAGTTAGTGATAGTATCCACACCATGGACTCTTGAGAACTAAAGAAAACAACACACTGTTGTGGAGTTTGTTCCTATTTTGAGCCACTCTCGAGGACAGAATAGAGCTTCCATGCAGGGTTCCCAGGCTGCCATTTTTCACTGAGGAGAGACAGACAGACAGACAGACACAGACACACACACACACACACACTCAGACAGAGAGAGCAATCTTATGGTTCACTATATTGGGAAGATGCTGGAAATGACAAGCTAAGCGAGAATGGCATCACATTCACTGTTAAGGGAACATTTAAAGATCTGTCCTCAAGTACAACATTGTCATTCATCTCCAAGGAAGGCCAGTTAATAAGACTATCATTAAAAATTTCTGCACCAACTACTAAGGCCAAAGAGGAAGAAATGGACGACCTTTTTACCAACTCTGCAGTCTGAAATGGATTAAACATGCAATCAAGATGCACTGATAACTACTGGTGATTAGAATGTGAAAGCTGGAGACCAAAGATCTTGTCCTTGGACAATATGTCCTGACTAATAGAGAAGACACTGAAGACTGGATGATAGGATTTTGGCAGTCAATGACCTTTTTCATTGCAGATGCCTATTTTCAACAACATAAAATGGTAACTATCTATGTAGACCTCGCAGGATGGAATGCACAAGAACAAAAATGATTGGGTCTGTGAATAGAAAGCTTAATATCATCAGTCAGAGCAAGGCTAGGGGCCAACTTTAGAACAGACCATCAGTTGTTCATATGCATAAGTGGAAGACAATTAAAACAAGGCAATGGGCAATGAGAGGCAAAGCATGCTCTTTGTCTGTCTCCCCTGTATTTGGACACTAAGTTCTCAAGGATATATTTGCTGTATTGAACAACCAAAGAACAGATGAGTTGTGGGATGACATCAAGGAGAAACCAGAAAGCCATTAAAAAAACAGAAAAGCAACAAAAGACCAAACAGATGTCAGAAGAGAACATGTTCTTGAACATAGAGAAGCAAATGCACAAGGAAGAAAAGAGGAAGTGCAAGATCTGAACTGAAGAGAATTTAAAAAATGGTTATAGTAGCACATTGACAGTTGTCAGAAAGTTAAGCTGCATTCAGAGGAGGACATAAAACAAAGAAGTGTTATTGGTGATGTCAGAGGGATCTTGGCTAGAAACAGACCACCAGAATGATGTCTAATTGTATTTTATTGACAATGAGAAAGTTTTCAACTACATACATTACAATAAATTATGGATAACATTTTGAAAAATCGTAATTCCAGAACACTTCATTTGTCCCACAGAACCTGCACTTAGAGCAAGAGGTAGTCCTTCAGACCAAACAAGGGTCTTCTGTGTTTTAAAATGAGGCAAAGCATGTGTCCAAGTTGTTTCCTTTCACCATACTTATTCAATCTGCATGTTGAGCCAATTATCCCAGAAGCTGAATTGTCTGAAGAAGAATGGAATGGAAGAAAGCTCATTAACAGCACATGATGTGAAGATGACACAACATTGCTTGATGAGAGTGAAGGACTTGATGCATTTGCTGATGAAGACAAAAGATGACAGCATTTTGTATGGATTACAGCTCAATGCAAAGAGAAAAAATTCCCTACAACTGAACCAATAAGCAACATCAGGATAAAACAGAAAAGATCAAAGTTGCCAAGGGTTTCATTTTACTTGTGCCCACAATCAATGCCCAAGAAAGCAACAATTAGGATTTCAAAAACACATTGCATGGGAAAATCTGCTGTGAAAGAGGAATTCAAAGTGTTGAAGAGCACGCATATCATTTTGAGGTCTAAGGTGTGCCTGATCTAAACTATGTATTTTTAATTCCACAAACGAATACAGAAGATGGATAATGAATACGGAAGATCAAAGAAGGACTGATGCCTTGGATTATGGCGTCGGTGGAGAATTTGGACTATGTCATGGCCTGCCAGACCTGAGATGTTAGTAAAGTGAGATTTCCTCTCACGTATTTTGGAAATGTCCTCCTGGAGAATGAGCTCGTGCTTGGCGGAGCAGAGGGTCAGTGAGAAAGAGGAATATCCTCAATGAGATGGGCTGATAGCATGGCTGCAACAAAGGGTTCAAACAAGACAATAGTTGTGAGCTTGGCACAAGACCAGGCAGTATTTTTTTTTGTTGTACATAGGATCACTATGAGTCAGTAATGGCACTTAACAACAAACTTTAAGGAAGCACACTGCCACATCTTTCTCTCGAGGGGTGGCGGATGCGTTGAGACGTGTTAGTTGACGCAGAGTCCATTCAGACCCATCCTGAGCTTATGAACAACATCCCCATCCATGTTTTTATGCGTGAGCCCATGGTGGCATCCTTGGTGTCAGTCCATCTCCTTGAGGGCGTTCCTCTTTTTCATAGCCCCTCCGCTTTACCTAACATGCTGTCCTTTTCCATAGACTGGTCTCTCCCAATAATATGCCCAAAGTACATGAGGTGAAGTCTCACCATTCCTGTCTCTTCAGAACATGCTTCTCCCAACACAAATCTGTCTGTTCTTTTAGTAGTCCATGGTACTTTCCTTCAGCACTTGCTGAAGTTCTTGCTCAGCTGCTACCTCCTGAAATGGTGTAATGTTGAGTAGCTTTTTGGTACAATGACTCTGTGCATTCTTTTCATCTTCTCTTGATGCTTTCTGCATCATTCAATATTTTGCCCATAGAACCTTTCGGTATTGCAGTTCGAGGCTTTCAGTTTAAGATATGCTGAGCGTGTTCTTCTCTTTTGGTCTCCCAATTCTAGGCCTTTCCATATTTCATTATAGTGTTTAGCTTTGTCTTCTTGAGTTGCTGTTTCAAAATTTCTGTTTATCTCTTAAACTTCATTATTTCTTGCCTTTGCTTTAGCTACTTGACAAGAGCAAGTTTCAGAGTCTCTTTTGGCATCGACTTTGATCTATTCTTTCTTTCCTACCTTTTAAAATTATTTTGTTTTAATAAATCATTTTATTGGGGGCTCTTACAGCTCTTATAATAATCCATGCACCAATTGTATCAAGCATATTAGTACAAATGTTGCCATCATCATTTTTAAAACATTTCTTTCTCCTTGAGCCTTTTGCAGCATTTCCTCTTTTTATCCCTCTCTTCCCCACCCTGTCACCCTCCTGAACCCTTGATAATTTATAAATCATTTTCATTTTCATATTTTACAGCTTCTGCTGTCACTTTATCCACATTCCCGTTGTTTGTCCCCCTGGGGTGTGTGTACAATGATCCTTGTGATCAGTTCCCCCCCTCCCCCCCTTCTCCTCTCACCTTCCCCTTATCCTCACTACTCTCAGAATTGGTCATGGGGGGTTTCTCTGTCTTGGATTTGGTGTGTTGAGAACTCTTATTTGTACCAGTGAATGCGCTCTGGTCTAGGCAGATTTGCGCATAATAGTGGTGGGGAGGAAACATTATAAAACTAGAGGAAGCCTGTGTTTTTCATTGATTCTATACTGCACCCAGACTGCCTTGACCTTTCCTTGTGATCTTTCTGTGAGGGGCTGACCAATTGTCTATCAGTTTTGGGTCTTCAGTCCTATTCCCCTTGTTTGCATCAAAATGGTTGTTTGTTTTTTGATGCCTGGTCCCTGATCCCATCGGCATCTCATGATCACATGAATTGGTGTGCTTCTTCCATGTGGACTTTGTTGCTTCCTTGCTAGATGGTCTCTTGTTTCACTTCAAACCTTTAATACCCCAGATGCTCTATCTTGTAATAGCCAGGCACCATCAACTCTCTTCACCACATTAACTTGCGTACCTATTTTGTCTTTAGTGATCACTTTGGGAAGGTGAGCATCACAGAATGCCAGGTTGTTAGGACAAAGTGTTCAAACATAATTTATGGGTGCTAGCATTGAGAAAGGACTTGAGTAGAGGTCCAAAGTTTATCTGTTACCTTAATACTTAATCTATAAATATATGTACATAGACCTATATCCCTATCATCATATAACACTATATTTTCACATGTACATGTCTATGTTTATATCTCTATAAATGTCTTTTGACTCCTAGTTCTTTCCTCTATTTCCTTTGACTTTTCTTCTGTCCCACTATCATGTTCAACCTTCATTTGGCTCTCTGTATTTCCTCTCAGCTACATTGCACCTGATTGAACCCCACCATGCATTCTATGCCCTCCTCACCATCAATTTTTAGATCTCTTGTTCCATCATCCCTGGGTCTGTTGGCTGTCCCTTCCCTTTCCCCTCACTTCCTCCTCTCTCCTGCCCTCCTGTAATCACTGGTCCCATTGTTTTACAGTATTGTTTATCCTGTATGTCTTATGTAGATGGACATTGAAAAAAACCCAAGATATAGCCTATGAATAGTTCCAGGTATGTCTGCTGGTCCTTAGGAATGTCTTCAGATTGGGTCTGATGCAGTGCCAAGTCCTACTTCCTGAGTCTGAAGTGTATTTTGAGAATTCCTTGGGGACTTTGTTGTGAGGAGCCGGCTATCGCTCTCCTACACTGACGCACGTTGCCATGCTCTCATGCTGTGACGCACACAGCCTTTCCTGTATTGGTTCCTGGCATTTATGTTTAGTCTATATTTTACCTTTTTGTATAAACTATATAGCTTGCTCTGCTTATTTTACATTTTAGTCACAATACCCCTTTGTATTGTTTTATAGTGCTTACATATGTTGTAACCTTTAGTCCATTAGATCATATTGTAGCTTTGTGATTGGTTGCTGTAAGTTGCCCGCTTCACTCCTGTATACCCTTATTAGCACACGGACATCTTTGAGGACTACAGCCCCTTTTGCGCGCCTTTTTTCCCTTATGTGGGATTGGCCCCCTGTTGACTTTACCTCATTAGCATAAACTGTGACCTTTACTCCTGACTATTGGCTATATATATCCCTGAGTTTTGCCCCCATAAACGAGACTTGATCAGACCCCTGGCTTGTCTCCATTCTCTGTGTCCCCTGCCCATCTTCGTTTCCAGGTCTCAGAACTGGGACACCACGTTGATTGACCTGCAGGCCGTGTCACTTTGTTGCTATGCTCCCCTTGCTGTTCTGTTGCCTTCCCTTTGTGTTATGTCCTGGTGACCACACAGGCTGGTGTGCTTCTTCCACGTGACCTTTGATACTTCTCAGCTAGATGGCTGCTTATTTATCTTTAAGCCTTTAAGACCCTAGATGCTATATCTTTCAATAGCCAGGCACCATCAACTTTCTTCACCACATTTACTTATGCACCCATTTTGTCTTTAGTAATTAGCATCACAGGATGCCAGATTGTTAGAACGAAGTGTTCTTGTGCTGAGGGAGTACTTGAGTAGAGGCCCAATGTCCATCTGCAACCTTAATTCTTAACATATAGATATGAGTACATAGTTCTATTCCACTCTCATTACACACACACACACACACACACACCTATATTTAGACCTCTATAAATGGCTTTTGCCTCTTGGTTCTTTCCTCTATTTCCTTTTACTTTCCTCTTGTTCCACCATCATATTCGACCTTCATTCTGGTTTAGTGATTCCTCACTGCTACTTTGTCCTTGATTAAGCTCCACTAGGCAGCTTATGCCTTTCTCTATAGTGATTTTAGTTCACTTGTTGTTCCCTTGATACTGGGTTGTTCTCCCACCCCTTCCTTTCTCCCACCTCCCCTTCTCCTGTATTCGCCACCAACCAGAACCATTGGTTCCATTTATTTTCATCTCTGAATTATTTATCCCACATATCTGATCTAGATAGACATGCATATACATAATAAATGCAAAACATGGCAAAGCCAAAGAAAACAACAAAGAAAGCCAAGACTAACAAATCAACAAAAACAACAAAACAAACCAACAACAAAAAGAAAGCCATTGACAAAAATGGAAAGGTCTATAAACAGTTCCAGGTCTGTTTGTTTTCCAGTCAAGTCTGATGGGATGTCGCACTCTGTCTTCAAAGTCTATTTTTGGTATTCCTTGGAGATTTCATTACTTTGTTATACTTGCTGTTTTGCTACATGCCCTTGGTGCTTTACCCCAGTTAGATTGGGCACAATTCCCACATGGTGTCTCCAGTATTATCCCCTGCAGTGCTATGATTTAGTGAGGGACATTGTGTCTTATGTTGGGGCTGGCCCTATGCTCCTCTCTGTGTGCTGTCTGCTCCGGAATACTGTCGTTGGGGCTTGGTGGGCCAGGTTGTCCTCCCTTCCCTCTCTATCCGTTTTCATTCCTCCCATGTGCTCTAATCAGACATGCCCCTCTCCCAAAGCTGTAGCCCCAGTGCTGTCCTCTGAAGTGCATTCTTCTGAGGTGGGGATGGTGGTGACTGTAGGGTGTCCACATAGTTGGGATTGGGGCCGGCCCTGCAGGCCTCTCTCAATAGGTTCCAGTACATGCCAGTATGTTGTATTCATATCCTGACACATTGAGTTGAAACCTGGTCTCTCTCTTTCTCTCTCTCTCTCTCTCTCGCTCGTGCTCTCTCTCTCGCTCTCCCCCTCCCTCCCTCTTTCTCTCCCCTGTGGAGATATAAACAATATCCTCCCCTAGGGTGGGTTAGTGCCCTGCTCCCCCCTACCCATAACTCCCCCCCCTCCTCTTTCTTTCCCACTCTTATTAGTTGGTTGCCATATTGTTTCCTGCATTGAGTTTGGCCCCTGTCATAGTTGCTGGACATCACTCCAGGGATGTATTTATTTAGTAGCTTTCCCCTTGTGACTTGTTTTTTGTTTTTGTTTTAAGTTTACTTCAGTGGAACCATGTTGTACGTGTACTTTTGTGCTTGGCTTACTTCACTTAGTATAATTTCCTCCAGTTCTTCCCATGTGGCAGTGTTCTTCATGCATTCATCACTGCTTTTTAGCTATGCACAGTACTCAATTGTACGTATGTACCACAATTTTTTAATCCATTTTTCTGTTGATGGAAAATTGGGTTGCTTCCAATTCCTTGCAATTGTGAACTGTGCCACAATGAACATTGGAGCATAGATGTCTGGCCATGGTCTCTTTCTTGCCTCTTCTGGGTCTATGCCCAGTAGGGGGATTGCTGGGCTGTTGGTAGTTCAATTTCCATCTGTTTTAAATATCACCAAATAGATTTCCATAATGGCTGTACATATCTACAGGTCCACCAGCAATGGACAAGAGTTCCTCTCTGCCCCTTCCAACACTTGTTACTTTCTGATTTATTGAATTGGGCTATCTTTGAAGGTGTTAGGTGGTATCTCATAGTTGCTTTAATTTGCATTTCTCCGATGGCTGATGACTATGAATATTTCCTCATATGTTTATTGGTCATTTTGGTTTCCTTCTGTTCAGATCCTTTGTCCACCTCCTCAGAGGACTCTCTGCTTTTTGTTGTTGCAGGCTATCAAGGTATAGTATAGTTTAGTAATAAGCCTTTTGTTTGATGTGTCATTGTTTCTCCCACAGAACTCTGTGGATTCTCTTTGTAATCTGTTGGTGAAGTCTCTTTATGCCTAAGGTGTGTTATGATGAGTGTATCCCATTTGCAACTTCAGCTTCTTCTCTTTGTGTGTCCTTCCCTATTTCGGTTAACCTATGTATTCCCTGTGCCAAGGTTCTCAGGTTTGTCCCAAGTCCTCTGTTGATGGTCCTAATAGTCTAGGGCATCACTTTGAGGTCTGTGATCCATCTTGAGTTTGTTCTTGCGCATGGGCTGAGGTAACGAGCTTGCATCACTTTTCTGCATATAGATATCCATTTTTCCCTGCACCCATTTGATGTTTTGGGGTCTTAATCAAAGATCAGTTGTCTATAAACTGCTGGCTTGATTTATGAGTTTTCTGTTCTTTTCCATTGCTCTAAGTATCTGTCATTATACCAGTGCCATGTTTTAATCACTGACTGTGTGGTATGTTTTAAAGTCAGGTAAAGCAAGCCCTCCAACTTTGTCTTTCTTCTTAAGGTGGTCTCTGCTAATTCTGGGCTTCTTCCCTCTTCATATGAAGTTGGAGTCAGTTCTTCCGTTTCTTTGTAGATGGTTGGTATTTGTATTGGTATAGCATTAAACTTATATAGTGCCTTGGGTAGGATTGACATCTTTTCTAGATTGAGTTTTGCAGTCCATGAGCATGGGATAGTCTTCCATTTGTGGGGGTCACTTGGTTTCTTGTAGTAGGGTTCTGTAGCTTTTCTTATGCAAATATTTTGGGTTTTTTTGTTAGGTATATTCCTAGGTATTTCAATTTGTGCTTGGCTATTTTCTTTCATACATATATGTATATACATGTATATATGTGTATATATATATATATATATATATATATATATATATATATATATGGCATCACTGCCCTCTGGTGGGAGTAGGAGGCCCAGCCTTGCTCTTGGAGAGCTGCTGCTGGATTTGAACCACCAACCCAGTGGGTCGCAGTCCCACACACAACCACTAGGCCACCGGGCTCAGCCCGTGCTTGGCTGTTTTCAAGAACATTGCCTTTTGATCTCCTCCTCCATGGTCTTTTTTGATGCAGTATATAGGAATCCAACAGGCTTCTATTTGTTGATCTTGTATCCAGTCACTTTTCTATATTCCTCTATTGCTGCTAACACTCATGTTGTGGAGTTTTTAGGGTTTTCAATGTATACAATCATGTCGCCTGCGAATACAATGGTTTCACCTCTTCCTACCTCAGATAAATGCCTCTAATGTCCTTTCGTTGCCTTATGTTGTTAAATAGGATCTCCCATTCTATGTTGAGTAAAAGTGGGGATAAAGGGCATCCTTGTCTGGTCCCCTTTTCCAGTGTTTTTTTTTTTAGTCTTTTCTCCATTGACTATGATATTGGCTATTGGTTTTTCATAGATAGCTAGTATTAGCTTGAGGAATTACCCTTTCAGGCCTATCTTTTTGAGTGTCATAATTAGGAATGGGTGTTGGATATTGTCAAATTCTTTTTCTGCATCATTGATATTATCATGTGGTTCTTATCCATTTTCTTCTCAATGTGCTAGTGATAGTCTTTTGAATATTGAATCCTCTCTGCATCTCTGGAATGAATTCCATCTGGTCATTTATTATATTGGCCAATATTTTCTTTTAAAAAATAATTTTATTGAGGGCTCATACAACTCTTATCACAATTCATTCATACACACACATTTGTACATTTGTTGCCCTCATTCTCAAAATATTTGCTTTCTGCTTGAACCATTGGTATCAGTTCCTCATTTTCCCCTCCCTCCCTGCTTTCCCAACCCTCATGAAATCTCGATAATTTATAAATTGTTATCATTTTGTCTTATCTTCTGACTTCTCCTCTCACCCACTTTTTCTGTTGTCTGTCCTCCAGGAAAGAGGCTATATGTAGATCCTTGAAATTAGTTCCCCTTTTTTACCCCGCCTTCCCTCCACTCTTCACTCCTACCACTGGTCCTGAAGGAATCATTTGTCCTGGATTCCCTGTGTTTCTGGTTCCTATCTATACTGGTGTTCCTCCTCTGGTCTAGCTGGATCCATAAGGTAGAATTGGGATCATGATAGTGGAGGTTGGGGGAGGCAGTATTTAAGAAGTAGAGGAAAGTTGTTGCATGTTTCATCATTGCTACATTGCACCCTGATTGACTCATCTCCTTCCTGTGACTCTTTTGTAAGGGGACATTCAGTTGCCTCTAGATGGGTGATATGATTTTTTGTTCTTTGATGCCTGATACTTGATCCCTTTGATACCTTGTGATCAAACAGGCTGGTGTGCTTCTTCCATGTGGAATTTGTTGCTTCTGAGCTAGATGTTTGCTGGCTTACTTTCAAGCCTTTAATACTCCAGATCCTATATTTTTTGATAGTTGGGCATCATCAGCTTTCTTCACCTCATTTGCTTTTGCACTCTCTTTATCTTCACTATTGTGTCAGAAACTTGAGCATCATGGAATACCAGTTTAATAGAACAAAGTAGTCTTGCATTGAAGGGGTACTTGAGTGGAGACCCAATGTCCATTTGCTACCTTAATACTAAACATATAAATATATGCACATAGATCTATTTCCCTTCATCACATATAAATATATTTATACATGTATATATCTGTATTTGGACCTCTATAAATTCCCTTTGCCTCCTAGCTTTTTCCTCTAATGCCTTTTACCTTCCTCTTGTCCCACTATCATGCTCAGCCTTCATTTGGGTCTCAAAATCCAGATGGGATAGGTTAAGGTCTTATTTGGACTCCCGCAGACTTGTTTTAATTTTGTTCAGCTTTATTTTGAATTTACATGTGAGCAATTGATAGTTTGTCCCCTAGTTGGCCTCTGATCTGGTTTTAGCTGTTGATATTGGGTTTCTCCATTGTGTCTTCCAATAGATGTAGTGAATTTGATTTCTGTGTATTCCATCTGGAGAAGTCCATGAACATAGCCGTTTTTTGTGGTGTTGAAAAAAGGTATTTTCTATGAATAAGTTGCTGTTTTACAAAACTCTATCATGTGATCCTCAGCTTCATTTCTATCACCATATTTTCCACCCACTACTTCTTCCTCCATGTTTCCAACCACCCATAATAATCTCTGTATCTTGATTACGTACTTGATCAATTTCTGTTCAAAGTCATTGGTATAATTCTTTATTTTTCATTGCTAGCTCTTTTAGTTGGTGCATACATTTGAATAATAATTGATTGAATTTTGATTGAATTTTCTTCAAGACAGACTTAATCCTTGTATTGTATTTCATGACTGATTTTGCAATGTCCTTTTTGACAATGAATGCAATGCTATTACTCTTGGTTGTGCTGTTCCTGGCATAGTAAATCCTTTGATTTTCTGATTTTAAATGGCCAAATGCCAGTCTGTTTCAGCTCACCAGTGTCTAGAATATTGATCTTTGTGCACTGCATTTCATTTTGACCAGTTCCAATTTTCCTAGATTCATACTTGACACATTCAAAGTTCTGAGCACTAGCAGATGTTTGCAGCTTTTCTCCCTATCTTGAGTCTTGTCCCATAAGCAAATGAAGACTCCCAAAGGGTCTGCTCCTACAAACTTTATCAGATTCACATCACCATGGTCAACTCTTCTCTGAGAAATCAGCTTCTCTTGAGTAACATTTTGAGTGTGCCCCACCCCCTCCGACCCGGGGCTCAACCTCTGGCACTATTTCTCACAATGTTATGCTTCCATCCATAGACCTTGAGTATCTGACAATGTCTTAAAGCTATGCAGAGGTTTTCAGAGGTTCCTTCCTCCAACATCAGGATCAGAGTCCCTCTTTGTTGTCTGTTCTTAGTCTGGAAAGTCCACTGAAACCTGCTCACTTTGGGCTGGCCTTTAAAATACCAGTAACATTATTTCCAGCATCACAGCAACATCCACTGAAACTTAAATGGGTTAATTTTGATAGTAGACAAACAGGACCTAGGGACTCATATGAAGTGATAATCATACCTTCCATCTATCTACTATTGAGATGCAAATGGGTCACTACATTTATTACGGCTTAGCGAATGATGTCACAATCATATGACTAATTAATGGTAAGTAGACACTAGTTGTGATCATCACCTCATATGACTCCCTGGATAGTGTTTGTCTACTAGCTGGTTAGTGGTTTGAATCCATCACACCTTTACTCACTGAGCGCTTACTATTTCCAGACATTATCCCAGGAGCTTTGGCACACCAGGAACTCTGCATTGCCAAGATCCTTGTGTGATGGGCCAAGGGGCAGGGGACAGCTGGTTGAGAAGTCGCCCATCATGTGATTTTACAGAGAAAAGTGGAGCAGAGCGAGTGAATTATAACCTACAGTGAGCCGCCTCTCTCAGCAGAAGACACATCCTGAGCTCTGAGCAAAGAAGATCCGATTCTAAGGCCCTCTTCCCTGGAGACCACAGCACCGTCACCCAGTTCCAGCAGGATCCCAGACCCTCCAGGAGAGGGTGCCAGTGGGGCCGAGTGCCGGGAGACAGTCCGCCACAGGTAACATCCTCAGGTAACAGAAAATAAATCTTGTGTTCCCGACACCCGGCTTGAAAAGCATATGGCTGGGAAAGTGGTGTTCAAACAGCATTACGGGAAGCTTTTATCATTGGAACAGGCGTCTCACGGCAGACAGCTGGCGAAGGCGTCAATTATCATAATTAATTAGACCTTCCCAGGATTCCTGACATCACCGTCTGCCGGCAGGAGTGTCCAAGTCCAGCCAGAGCCCCCTCCTGTGTCTGCGAGGACAGGGTGGGAGGCGGCGATGGAGCCCACACCTGGATGCATGCTCACCACGTGCCTCCTGACACAAGAGGTCAGGGTGCTGAGTTCCCCTCCTACCCAGCCAGGGAAACAGTGTTTCCCCAACCTCTCCTCACTGAAGGTTTCCGAAGTCTCAAAATAGGTGAAGTGGAAAATGTGGCTTTCCTTCCTTCACTGAGAATCTTATATGTGCCAGGCCCTGAGCTAAGCATGCGGTGCACCTGCATTCATTTGATCCTTGCACGAAGTCTGACTTGATCCGCCCAATGGGGACAGTTTTGAAAGTGAGAAGAGGGTCAACACTAGGTCAGCAGTGCCAACGGTTCCCAGTGTCAATAGGCACCCCACCCCACACCCCCATGGCCTCTGGACAGCTTGTGGTTTCATTTCAGAGGACACTACCACACCTCTAGTCACCCTCCCTTCACATTGTCTCACTGCCCCATACCCCAGTCCTGTCTGTGATGTTCCCACCCCAACCTTGCACAGTCTGTGATCAGTCAGTCGATTTTGGATCTGCTCTCCCTATGGGAATAACTTGAGTCTGTCCTGCTCATGTCCAGTGTCTCGAACAGAGGCTGACCTAGGGGAGGTGCTACTCAGACGTTTGTTGGATGAAGAGTGTGCTAGTCCGGGTAGACTAGAGGAACAAATTTCAAAGACATGCATATAGAGATAAGGAAAGGGTTTATATACAAAAGGAATGTGACACCAAGAAGGCTTCCCAATCCAGTCCAGTACAAAGTCATAAGTTCGATATTAACCCATATGCCCGAAATCAGTCTACAAAGTCTCCTTCCGACTCACGAAGCCACAGGTCAGTGGGTGGAGAATTCTGGCACTGGCAGGGGTCTCCCCATGGCTCGTCGCTTCCAGGGCTCAGGGTGCATCAATAGCATGCCACTCCAGCAACAGAGATCTGGCTCAATCAGGCCAAAGCCGTGTGGTCTCTCTGCCGGCTCCTCTAGCTTCTTGGACGCTGCCATCTTGTCTTTTCCGTGACTCATCGCCTCTGAGACTAACTCCCAACAACTGGGGAAGATAGCTTCTCATCTTCACGAGGGAACTATAGCAAGATTTCCTAGAAGGCTCAGGAGAAAGTCATGCCCATATAGAGGCCTCATTGGCTACTCAATGGCTATCTTCAGATTAACAGGCTAGACTCCACCCCTACATTTTAATCTTAAAATTAACATTAGCACATGACTGCCACAAAGAGTGAATGGAAGACAAGTCTTGGTGAAGTGGAACTGGGCCTGGGCTTCAGATAGAACCCTCAAGACAGAGGCCAACCGCTTGTCCCACCCAGGGAGACTCTCTCTGGAAGACACATCCAATCTACTCCATCCATCACTTCCAAGTGGGTATGGGCTTGCCTTTGTTGTGGCCAGGAAGAAACCGTCTGGGCCCAGGCTGCCCTCAGAGAACCGAAGCATAGGGCTCATGTGACACTCCCTCCATCACTCCACTTTCTGTCCAGGCTGCTCTTGGAGAATCTTCAGGGTCTCACCCATGCCCTGCGCTTTGCTCTCAGCCTCTCCCAGCTGGAGGACTAGTCATTTTGAAGGTGCAAAGCCTCCTGAGACTACCTTCCACCTACCGCTCTCAGGATTAGACTCCACCACCTCGGCCTGATGTTCATGGTTCCTCAGTCTGGCTACAGCTGACCTCTCTGGCCTGTGGAAACCATATCTCCTGGGCTTCCTTATGGTCCAGCCCTGTCCTCTCAACCTACCAGTCCCCAAACAATCCTGCCCTTTGCACATTCTGCTCCCTCCTGGGGAATGCCTTCCTTGCCCTTTGGTGAGCAAACTCCTACTCAGTGCTCAGAAGCCAGGAGAACAGCCCCAGGGCCATCACTCCTTCATTTTTCTGGACCCGGATTCCTTCAGGATCATCGTGTTTGCTTGTCTGCCCTCTTGCGAGCGCATGAGTTCATCAGGAGTGAGGCTATTCACTAGGTCAGCTCCAGGACTCAGCCTGGGAGCAGAACGGAGTTCATCTATGCAGCCCCCTTCCCCTCCCCCCCCCCCCCCCATTCAGCCTACACTGAGCAGCTCCTCAGTCTGGGATATTGCTGCACTGATTGAGTCAGCCCTGGCCCCTCCCCTGGAAGCCAATTCACCAAACCCACAAATGAGGGCCATGATGCTAACTCGAGGTCCGTGCTCTGAGGGGAAGGGCGTGTTTTGAGACCCTTCAGTGGGAGGAACTGGTTCAGAATGGGTGGGGGTGGTTCCGAGAAGCTGCCCAGAGGGGTTGATGTCCAGCAAGGGAGGGCACTCCACTGGGGTTGGGGTGGGGTGGGGTGGTGAGCAGCCCTGACGGTGGTGGAGGCCCCAGAACCTCCTACCCTCCCTGGGCTCTTCTGAGACTGAAGGGTTAACTCTGTGCCACTCTGATCAGGCTGCCAGAACCCGCCCGCACCTCTCCCCTGATTAATTCAGTTTGGTAAAGTGGCATTTACGCTGGGAGTTTAATCGTCATTTCTGGTAGTAAAGGAATTGAAAAATAAATTGAAAGTGTCAGGCGATGCGTTAGGGAGGGTGAGGGGGTGGAAGTGGGAGCCACCCACCCTTCCCTCCACAGAGAGCCTAGGAAATTAGCTAAGTCCTGTTCCCATGGGTGTAGGGGTGACCGGTTGAGGGGGCACACTGGCTAGAAGGCTGAGGCAGCATTAGGGACGCGGCAGCCTTGGGACAGTCAGGAGCCATAGTCCCTGAGAGGCATTGTGGGTAAAGGCATGTTAATTGATGGGACAGCCCTGTCTGACAGCACTTTGCATGCAGGAGCTCCAAGGAAGATCAGTGTGGGACCAAAAACATAAAAAGACAAGAAAGGCAGGCTTGGGGTTCTGGCCTCCCTCCTCTCCCCACCAGACCAGAAGACATAGGTCTGGGTCTGGGTCTCCCAAGGGAGGGAAGGCCTTGGCAGCCCCGTTCCAGGGTCTCCGCACATGGAGTGGGACATGTCCGGCCCCTCTCAGCTGCTCCTCTGCCTTGCACCACTGTTTAGGAAAGGAGGCCCCCCTCCCCGGTGATCTCCATGGGAAGCGTGTGAGTTTGCAGAACAGGGGACCTTCAGCTGCAGGCGTGTATTCCAGAGCCCTGACTGACCATAGTAGGACAAGCACCTCCTCTCTGACTGGATGCCTCCCCCGATGGACTTGGCCCTCCTGAAGGCAGATTGGAGCCTCTCCCGAGGGCCATCCTGCCCTCCCACTACACTCTGGCCTGGCCTCCCTGAAGCCCATTGAGGAGCTTCCTCCCTGGACAGCCTCTTTTCTGTCCTCTGAGTTGGGGGCGGGTGGGGTGAGAAGTCACGGACATCTCAGGGGTCGGGCTGAGCCTGCCCGAACTTGGTCAACTTAGGATGAGGGTGGTGGGGGTGATGGTAGACAGTAAGGGGAGTGGGTTGTTTCCCATGCCTCTGGGATGCAGAGGAAGTCTGTATTAGGAGGAGTAGGGGTCCAGGGACCATGAGAATAGGCCCCACTGTGTCCTTGGCCCTGGGAGGCGCCTGGGGCCCAGACCAGTCCCCCATTGTGCTTAGCTCTCTCCTCCTCAACAGGCAGAGTGCGGCTTCACACCCCACCAGTCCACTCACTCACCCAGACAGCGTCTCTTGAGCACCTGCTGTGTGCCTGGCCCCCTGCAGAGCACCGTGATGTGGCGAGTATATGGGCCAGGGTCGAATCAGGCAGCCCCCTGGACTAGGGAGCCCCCTAGACTGGGCAGCCCCCCGGACCAAGCAGCCCCTTGCGCCCTTTTGCACCAGCCTCACAAGAAAGAGATGAACAACTTGCTGAACTTTGTACCCCTGCCTCTGGCATCTCACAGAACTGATCTCCTTGGGTAGGGCACAGCCTCTACCTGGGCAGGGCACAGAGCTCCCCATCTAACATTCCGGGAAACAAGCTTGTGAAACAATATGATTTGCTCATAGGTCACCTTCCAATCTGAGACTTTTAAACACAGCACAAGAAACTTCCCTTTTCTTTCAGCAGCCCACATGCATGTACTCAAACCCTATATATATATCCCACCACCCCAATACTGGGCGCGGCTTCCCTCGCCTAAATCTCAGGCCTCAGGACTACTCAGAAGCTCAAGATGCTCCTGTCTGTTTGTCTCTTTGTCTGCTGCCCCTTCCCTTTCTCAAAGTCCTTCACTACCTCCAATAAAACCTATATATTTGCATTTCATCTCTAACTGAGTTCTGTCTCTTTGCAGCTCCTTCTCGACCTCTCAGCGGGGAGCCAAGAACTGGAGCTCATGGATCCCGGACCCTTGTGAGCAAGGAGACCAATGGCAAACATGCAGACAGCGTTCAAACTGGGTTGTGAAGGACACATGGAGGGGAGGTAAAGAGTGCTAGAGGTCCTGTGGCTGGGTGGCAAATGTTTCTTGTTGGTCCCCTTGGCTCATGGCAGGGGTGTCCTTCCTTCTCTGTTCTCTGGAACTTGGATAAGGCCACATGCCTGGCTTTGCCCAATGATGGGTCACAGAGAGATAGGAGCATGAATTCCCACGCACAATTCACTGGGCTACTCTTTCCACCCCTGCCTGGACACCCTGCAGTGCCTGGACCGGGGGCCCAGCAATCCACATGGGTAGGTAGCATGAGCAAAGAAGAAGTCACAGTGATTTTAAGCCCCCAGGATTCAGGGCACGCAGTGAGGGGTTGCTTCTCCCGGGAGTGGGGTGGGAGTGGCGCACATGTACCACAGAACAAAGCATGCCCAGTTTTGGGCTGTTCTCCTGATCCCCAGTATCTGGGATGCTTTTACTGGCTTTTAACCTAGGGATCCCTTCCATTGGGTCAGCAGGACTTTCTTCCTAATCTGTTTCTTCCTAATCACCCAGACTGCTGATCGAAGGTTGATTCTGTGAGTCTAAACCAGCCCTATCCCCTTCCTACCCTGGATCTTCTTGGAGGTGGGGAAACCCACAGTCACAGCCCCAAACACATTAGTCTTGTGTGGAGCAGGCAGTGTTGGGGTCCAGCCTTAGTGGTTTTTGGCGTCCGTCACCTTCCTGACCTTCAGTATTCTCATAGTGCTGTTAAGGGAAGCGTTTTGAGGTTCAATGAGAAATAGATGGAGGGCAATATACAGTCACTAGTGTATCGGGTTGTAGTCTCTCACCATACTCGTACAATCTGCATGCTGAGAAAATCATCAGAGACTGGATTATATGAAGAAGAGTATGACATCAGGATTGGAGGAAGGCTGATTAACAACGATGGCGTGCAGAGAACCCAAACTTTGCTTGCTGACAGTGGGGCAGAATTAAAGCACTCGCTGATGAAGATCAAGGATTGCAGCCTTCAGTGTGGATTACAACCCAAATCCTCACAACTGGACCAATAGGTAACATCATGATCAAGGGGAAAAAAGTCAAAGTTGTCAGGGGTTTTGTCAGCGCCAACTCAAAGTGGCCCTATGTAGAAGGAAGCACGCCCTGGCCCTGGGCCAGCCTCAAGGTCAATGCTATGCTCGGGCCCATTGCTGTCACCATCGGGGCAGTCTGTCTCATTGAGAGCTCCTCTTTTCTGCCGCCCCTCTACAGTGCCAACAGAATGTCCTTTTCCAGGGGGTCTCATGACACCATGTTCAAAGGATGTGAGCCCAAGTTTCACCATTCTTGCTTTAAAAAAAATCATTTTATCAGGGGCTCTTATAGCTCTTATAACCATCATACGTCAGCTGTAGCAAGCATATTTGTGCATCATTATTTTATAAACATTTACTTTCTATTTGAGTCCTTGGTAACAGCTCTTTTTTTCCCCCTCTCCCCTCTCATTCTCATGGCCCCTTGATAAATTACAAATGATTATTATTTTCATATCTGAACACCAACCGTCGTCTCCCTTCTTCCACAGATTCTGTTGGTCATCCCCCTGGGGGACTGTGGTGTGGTTATGTGCTCTTTATTTTGATTGGTTCCCCCTCTGCTCCCTATCTTTTCCCTACCCTCCTGGTATCTGTACTCCCATTTCTGTTCCTGAGAGGTTTGTCTGACCTGAATTTCATACATCTCTTATCTGTTCCAGTGCACATACTCTAGTCTGTCCCAAAATGAAAGACAGGACTGGGGTCAGGATAGTGAGGGAGTGAGACACCTTCAAAGAATCAGAGAATACTGTGTGCTTCATCAGTGCTATACGGCATCCTGGTTGACTCATTCCTTTCTTGTGATGCTTCTGTGAGGGGATACAGATGCATTTTGGGTCTCTGCTCTGATCCCCCTTGTTCTGAACAACAGGTTCATTTGCTAGTTTGTTTTAGGTCTTCTGATGCCTGTCACCTGCTCCCATCAATACCTCATGATTGCACAGGCTGGTGTGCTTCTTCCATGTGGGCTTGTTGCTTCTCTGCTTGTTTAACTTAAAGCCTTTAAGACCACAGAAGCTGTATCATTTGATAGTCAGACACCATCAGCTTTCTTCTCTACATTTGCTTGTGCACCCATTTTGTTTTCAGTGATTGTGCCAGAAGGGTAAACATCACAGAATGCCAGGTTGTTAGAACAAAATGTTTTTGCGTTGAGGGAGGATTTGAGCAGAGGCCCAAAGTCTGTCCACTTCCTCAATGTACTGCCATATAAATGCAAGCACATAGGCCAATATTTCAATTAAAAAGGAATTAATATATCTGCATACATATACATCTATATTTATACCTCTCTCCATACCTTTGCTTCCCAGATATTTCCTGTTTCCCTTTACCTTCCTCCTGCCCCAC
>PVJH01031611.1:0-23573 GCA_004026705.1 Nesogale talazaci
CAAGAGGAAGTCTCGCCATCCTTGCCCCTAAGGAGCATTCGGGCTGTACTTCTTCCCAGACAGATGTGCTTGTGCTTTTTGACAGTGCATGTTATCGGCAACATTCATCACCAGCCCCACAATTCAAATGCATCCCTTCCTTTCCAGTCTTCCCAATCCACTGTCCAATTTTCGGAAACATAGCAGGCAATTGAAAACACCATGCCTTGGGTCAGACACACTTCCAACCTCAAACGTGTTGCTTTCCAGCCCGTTACAAGGGTCTTGTGCAACACATTCACCCCATGTGACTCTTGACTGCTGCTTCCATGGGCACTGACGGTGGGTCCGAGCAAGATGAAATCCCTGTCTCCTTTGATCTCTTTGCTATTTATCATGATGTTACCTATTGGTCCAGGTGAGATTGGGGTCTTTTTAATATTAAGTTGTCATCTGCACGAGGGCGACAGTCTTTGACCTTCATCAAGGCTTCATTTCCAGCAAGCAAGGCGGTGTCATCTACAAGCTGGTAATAAGCCTTCCTTCAACCCTGATGCCTCATTCTCCTTCAGAGGGTCCAGATTCTTAGGTGACTTGTTCGGCACACAGATGGAACAAGATGAGGCGAGGACGTGTGGTGTGAAGATCTGTGGGCTACCCACCACGCAGTATTCCCTCGCTCAGTTAGCCACGCAGCTGGATGCCTTGGCATAGTTACTAAAGCACAAGGACACATTGTTCTGGCACTCTCTGCTTTCAGCCAAGACCCATCTGACATCAGCAATGACCTCCCTTGCTCTGGGTCCTTTTCAGAATTTGGCTTCACCCCTGGCAGGGCCTTCTCAGTTGGATGATCTGCAGTCAAGTTTTACTGTCACGTTGTTCTATAGTTTATGCATTCTGGTGGGTCACCTTTATTTGGAATGGGCACACATCTGTATCTCTTCCTGTCAGTTGCCAAGTACCTGTCTTCCAAATTCTTTTACATAGATAAATCAGTGCTTCTATTGCTTCATCAGCTTGTTGAAACAATTCAACTGATAGTCCATCCATTCCCGGAAACTTGTTTTTAGTTAATGCTTTCAGTGCAACTTGAACTTCTTTCTTCAGCCCCGTTGGTTCTTGTTCATATACTACCTCCTGAAATGGTGAAAGGTTGACTAGTTCTTTTTAGTTCCGTGGCTGTATATTCTTTCCCTCCTCTCTTGGTACTTCCTCCACCATTCAATACTTTGCCAATAGAATCCTTCAATAGTCCAACTTGAGGCTTGATTTTTTTTCCTTGATTTTTTTTTCAGTTTAAGAAACACTTTGTGTGTTCTTCTTTTGTTTTTTTGTTTTTTAACTCTGGATTTTTGCACATTTAATCTTGATACTTGGCATTGTCTTTTTGAGCTGCCCTCAGAAATTTTCTATTCAGCTCTTTGCATTCATCATTTCTCTCATTTTCTTTAGCGACTCTATGATTTAGAGCAAGTTTCAGAGTCTTTTTTTTTCTTTCCTGTCTTTTAAAGTACCTTTTGCTCTCTTCAGGAATGATTTTCTTCATGTCCTCCCACATCTCACCAGTTTTCTGTCACTCATGTTGACTTCATAAGAGCTGTTCTTGATATGTCCTGGGGCATAGGCAGATGGGATAGACTCAGTCAGATGTTGACTCTCGAGGACTTGTTTAATTTTCTCCAGGCACATGCTCCAAAGCTTTTTCCACTCTGCTGGTAAATGCCTACTCTGCCAGTGGTTTCAGCCCAAAGGCGTCCAACCCTAGCTCTTTGGGCTGGCAAATCTAGCTCCCTGGCAAATGCCTGAAGATACTCTGTGTCACGAGTATCTTCTGTGTCAGCCTCCTGCCTAAAGCCACGCATCCTGCTTGCTCCACGAGCTGGGAAGCCAATGAGCGCTGTCCCTTGCCAGTCTGGTTCTACTGCCTCTGCTGCTCTGTTGCTGCTGCTCGTGGTCTCTTACAGTACCTGGTTTCACAGGTCTCTGCCTCTGGGATGGAAGAGGCTCAGTGGCAGGATCAAGGTCCACTCCTGAGTCTTCTTCAAAGGGCATGAGACCCCCAGTTTCTGCCTCTGGGATGGCTCACTTTAAATTTAAAAGGATGGCATAACTGTGTGTTTGATCCGCCAATCTTTGCATTATCTGCATGGTCCTACTCCCCCAGGGTGCCACGTTCCTCATTTACATTATTAACAAACTGCTCAATCCCTTTGAGGAGCCATAAACAAGCCACCTTTTCATAGTCCTATCTAATCATTGGTGATTGTGTTAGGTAGGTTTTTTTTTTTTAAGGCATCACTGCCCTCAGGTGGTGGGAGTAGGAGGTTAGGTAGGTTTATTGTGCCCACCTGGCCAATAAGAACATGTGGGATGACAAGGTCATGGTTTGATTAAAAGACAAAGAGATAAACAGTTTGGCGAACCTCCCTCGCCTCTCCCTCTCTTGCTCTCTGGTGATGGGACTAGTGTGCTTTAACTAGTTCTCTGTCTCAACTTTTGAGCTATGCTACCTGTGGGACACCCAACCCACGGACCATGTTTCTAGAGCTTGAGGTTCCTTCGGGACCTGTCTCGCCACACTGCTGGTGTGTACATCACTTGAGCTGGGGGCTGTCGGATGCTGTCATCTGGTTGACTGTTGGTGACCCTGCCCTGTTGTTTGCTGCCTGCGACTGGGCTGTCTGCATTGCTCTATGGAAGACTCATCTTTCTGCTTCCTTGACTTGCACCCAGTAGCCTCATGAGTTGAAGGGCTTCTGGTATATTAACTGTTTCACAGAAGTGAGTTGAACTGAGCCCTCTGTACTGCTGTGTGGACTAATTGGTTTTTATACTCCTTTTTGCTATATATATATGTGTGTGTGTGTGTGTATATATATATATATCTTGACTTTGTTTCTCTAGAGAACCCTGCCTAACAGTGATAGAGTGGGGTGTGCACTGGGCTGTCAACCAAAAGGCCAGCGGTTTGAAACCACCAGCCATCGCAAAGGACAGAGGAGGCTTTCTGTTCTCACAAAGATGTACACTTGTACCCTGTCTGGCAGGGTGACTCTGAGTTGAAACGGACTCGATGGCAGTGAGTTTGGGTGGTTTGGGATCATTGTCAGGAGCCCTGGTGTCACCATGGAGTAGGCTTCAGGCTGCTGGCTACCAGGTGAGAGTTCACACCCACCAGCCACTCCCCGAGAGAAACAGCCAGGGTTTTTGTTCCCCTAAATAGCGACAGCCCTGGAAAGTCACAGGAGCTGGTCTGCTCTGTCCCGAATCGACTCCCGGCAGCGAGTCTGGTTTCAGAGCATTGGTCACAAACACGGGAGGAAGCTCGAAGAGAACCGCTGTCCACCACTCACAGCTGACAGAAACTTGCTGTGGATTTATCGGGGGGGTCGAGAGTTACGTTTAGAACCTGAGCTGAAGTCTGCAGCAAGCAGAGCATGTCGATGTGGATTCATTCAGACGGCAGCTGTCATTGGCGGCATCCTTTCTCCTCCCTTGGTGGGACAAGGCAGGTCATGTCCATATCAGGGGACATGGGGCCTCCAGGAAGTCCGTGCTGTGTCCAAACCTCTGCGGTGCAGGCACACTGTCCCATCCAGGAGCAGCTCCTGAGTTCATGGGTCACTTCAAAGAGGAAAAGCATCCACTTCCCCTTAAGTTTAAGGATGACGTTTTCTCTGAAGTTTAAGGGGCATATTCATTTCCTGTTGCTATAACACATTACCACTGAACATGAAAAACGACCACTTAAAAACATCTGAGTTAATTCACTTTCTGGTGGTTCTTGAGCTTGTGGAAGGCGGGCTCTCGGGAGGATTGAATGAACAAAGAGCTATGCCAGTCTATGAAACTAGCTTCTCATGACACCATTGGTGCATTCCATGAGTGCAATGACCTTGAGAGTCTGCAGGGTTACCAACCTTTTGCTGATGAGTTTTCTTAAAAGCATATCTCAGATACACTTCCAATTGAGGTCATCAGGCTGCGATCTGATTGACAGGCTAAATTCCACCCCTACATTTTTATATATCATTTTTATATATCTTCAAACTGACAGAACTTATGTAACTACCACAGGCTTCCAGGAGATGGATAAACCCAGTGGCTGTATCAATGGGTTCAGGCATAGGAACAATTATCAGGATGGCACAGGACTGGGCAGTGTTTCCTTCTGTTGGGCATGAGGTCCCATTGGGTCAGAACTGACTCTGTGGCACTGAACAGCAACAACAACAAGAGTTTTGTTGATAGTTGCCGGCAATTCATGGCCACCTTAGACAGAACAGAATGACACAATGCCTCCCCTGGTGCCATTTTCATGAATGTTGGCATTTTCTTTCCTTTCCACAGATGCTCTATTTTACCAAACGATGTGTTTTCTAGCATTTGGTCTTATCTGATAAGGTACACCCCCAAAAAGCAAAATGAAGTCTTGCCATCCTCACAAGTAAGGAGAATTCTGGTTGTATGTCTTCTGAGGCAGATGTAGCCTACTGTGGCAGTCTGTTCAATATTATTCACCAACACCACCATGAAAACATGCCAAGTCTCCTCCCATCGACCTCAGACACTGACCAGTTCCTGCATGCAGATGAGATGACTGGAAGCCCACAGTGGGCTCAGGCACACCCAGCCACCTCAGTGGCATCTTTGCAACACTTTGAAGAGGACTTCTTTGATAGTAGCTCTGCCCAATGCCATGTGTCCTCTGACTGCTGCTTTTTGTAAACCCGGATCCAAGTAGGATGGACACAACTTCATTGGTTCCCCAGGGCACCAATTACCAGGATGTTATTGATCGGTCTGATGGGGAGAATGGTCGTGGCTTTCACACGCATGTGGAATTCATGGTGAAGGCTGTGGTTATCATTTGTGTTGCACAAAGCACTTTCTGGAGGTCACAGGCTTATTTGCTAATTACATCTTGTCACCCAAATAAGAAGGAAAACAACAACAACAAAAACCTTTGTGCTGGCTGAGCCCTGGTGGTGTAGTGGTTGTGCGCGGGACTGCGGCCTACTGGGATGGAAGTTCGATTCCACCTCCATGGAGCAAAGGCTGGGCCTCCTACTCCCACCATCTGAGGTGGGAGAGGCAGTGAGGCCCCCACAAAACAAACAAACAAACAAAAAACCTTTGTGCCACCAAAGTTAACTTATTCTCAAATCTTGGTTTCCAATAAAGTGGTCTTGAGTTGCTGACGGTATAAGACAAGACCTGGTCCATCAGCCAGAGAGACCTCTTTATCTCTGCGACTGCTGACTGTGCCTCTCCAGAGAGGGGTCTGATGAGTGCTTCTTGGGTGAGACGGTGAGGTACTCACCACACAAGGGAAGCTGAAGAGGAGCCTCAGCTACTCAGATAAGAGACAGCTGTCTTCCCAAATCTCCAGAGAGAAAAAAGAAAGCCACTACTATTTTAGTCTCCCCTTGAATAAGCAAATAGCAGATGACAATTTTTTTCCTAGAAAATATGGGACATTTAGCATATGATAAAATGGGCACTTTCATATTCCGTTGCGAAGACTCTAAATTGGTCCAATTCTTTCAGAAGAGAAATTGGGTGATACGAAATCAGAGCCTTCAAAATATTTCTGTTCTGGGAAACCATCCTTCAGAAATTACCCTAGAGACCAAAAACATCTTCATGCACAAGTAGTAAAGCATTTTAAAATAATAGTACAAGAGCTGGCCCAGAAGAGGTATTAGAAATTGAACTGTGTCCTCCCAAAATACCTGTTGGAAAGCTAGCCCCTGTTTATGGGCGGTGCCATCTCAGCAAGGAATAGGGTTTTCTTTGTCATGTCAATGAGGCTGATTCACTCATTTAAAAATGGCAGGTGAGGCTCAAATGTCGGACCTGACACATGCTGCAGGAAGCTCCCCAAATGATCCAGGTCTACAGAAACCGAGCGAGATCCTCCCCGTCCCTGGCACACAGAGAGCCTTCCTGCAGAGCAGCTGCCCTGGCTTTGGGCTGGTAGCTTGCTAACTAACGAGAAAATGCATTTCTGTTCCGGAAAGCCTCCCACTTGGTGTCTGTCTATGACAGCAGCATGTAAACAAGATGGAGGGACAATGATTGCTTTCCCACTCCTGGGAACCTCGCAGGGCCGACTCTAATTGCCTCTCCGAGTTCCAGGGGCAGGTCAGATAGCTAGAGAGGCGACAAAGACCATAGGGTTAGCATGCAGATGTCCCAGGGAAATTCTTGCAATTGTTCTTGTTTGTTTGAAAGTCTTAATTTTAAATGGTGAAGGGAGAGAGAGAGAGAGAGAGAGAGAGAGAGAGAGAGAGAGAGAGAGAGCGAGCTGCAGGGTCCATTAAAAAAAATGCTCAGAAGTTTCTGTTTCCTGATTAAGAATTCATGCAAAGGGAGTTGCCGAACTGAAACTCAAGCCTCTGGAAACAGACGGCCATCGGGTTCTCCCACGGAGTCCACGCGGAGTTGGAAGGGGCGACGCTGGTTAGCAGTCGATCGCTCAATTGTTGTATCCCAGAGGTCCTTCAATGGTCGGTCAGCAGTAGTAAATATGTTGGGTGCAATATTACAAAATGAATCAAACGGGTGTTTCCGGAGGACCTGGATCCCCAGGAATGTCCCTGAGAAGGTGTGCTTGAGGGAGCAGTGGGCGGAGCGTGGAGGGGACCCGCCCAGGGGAGGGGCATGTGTTCAGGAGCTGAGAGCTGTGGTCCAGGACTCGGGAGAGTCCTCCTCCTCCTCCTCCTCCTCCTCCGGGGACACGCGCTCCCCTGTGTGCGAGGAGCACACTCAGGTCATTGACAAGCGTAGATACTAGGACAGGGCCAGAACCGACTCTGGACTAGGTACAAAGGTCAGGTGCTAAAGCAGTCAGAGAGCGTGCGGAAATCAGGAGTGCAGGAGACAAGAGGGGAGACACACCGCACCCACCCCATTCTGAATCAGAGCGACCTTGTCAAAGAGGCACACAGCCAGGTACTCTCCGACAAAGAGGCCGAGGGACCGGAGTGGAAATGCCCATCACGGCAGTCTCTGAGTGGGTTTTTCTGCTTTGACATTTTGTAGATTGCACTTCCTGCGATTTTGTAACAAAACTGGTTGATTTAATACAGACCCCACACACAGACACACACACACACACACACACACACACACACACACACAAATGACTTGATGAGAGGGGTGAAAGAGGACCTAAATGAATGGAGAGAGATACCCTGTCTGATGTTTGGAAGCCTCCTTGTTGCTAAGAAGATAATTCTTCATACCTTGATTTTTCAATGCCATGCAACATCTCAAATAGATGAAGGAAGCGGAAACACTTCACTCTGACGGGAGGGCCTGGTGAGGAAGAGACGGCTTCCGGAAAGACATCGCGTGGTAATGCATCACGTGGTAATGCAGAAGGTCAGTGGAAGGGCGAGGAGACCCAATCGGACAGACTGGCCGAGGACCTGCAGCTGCACTGGGGGTGGGGCAGGGCCAGGCGGGGTTCCTGTCACCCTTTGCCTGAAGAATTTGCAACCTGGGCAAGCACGGCCAGAAACACCTGGGGTTCCTCACACTTTTGATTTTGAATCCATTTTTGGTCATTGCATGTTGAGAAGCCTTTTATTGTCGGTAGATTTTTTTTTCATGATGCCCACATTATGAAATGTGGTGCAACCCTATAAGGGGGTGTTGTGCGTGACCCACTATTTAAGAAGTCTTGAATTTTTAGTCACTGAGTTTGTGGCGATTTGTTATACAGCAGTAGACAGTGAATAAATAGACTAGGAAGATATGGTTTTATGATATTCTGATTCACAAGATGTCACAAAAAATAAAATTATTTACTTAACAAAAAAACTCTCAACCATAATCCCAGCCAGCTATTTTTGGAAAAAGCGGACGAGCTGGTTTTGAAAGGCATATGCAAAAACTTTGGTGCAGAGGGAAGAGTTGGAGAGTGAACTCCACTGGATCTCAATACGCATGATAAACCTACAGTGGTCACGAGAGGAGCGCACTAGAAAGGAGTAGACAAGGGGACAAGGAGGACAAGGAGTCTGGAAATAGACCCACTCTGACACTCTCCCTTGAGTTTCCATGGGGCCGCCCAGAACCTGAACGGGATCAGGAATCTTTTCAACGAGCCCTTCTGAGATTACTAGATACCCGCATGGAGAATAATGAATCGTGATCTCTACCTTACACCATACTAAAAAATAGAATTCAACTGAGCTGGATCCGAAGGCTAAAGGTGGAAGTTAAACAATAAAACTCCCAGAAGAAAACAGAGGTGCGTGTATTGTTGACTGAGAAGAAGCAAAGAGGGCGCTGAGAGCAGCAACGATCAGAGGAAGATGGATGAGGTGGACTGCATGGAATGAAAAAGTTTTGCACCTTAGAAGCCACCACTAAAAAAAAAAAAAAAAATAGATCAGCTACACAGAGAGAAAATATTTGTAGAATTTCTTTTTCTCACCAGCATCCAATCTATCAAAAATTCCTACCAGAAAAAAAAGATAAACAACAAGTAAAACGAGTGAATTATTTGAACACATAGTCACAAAAGAATATATACACATGGCCAATAAGCACATGTCAAAGTACTCAACATTATTCATCATCAAGTGACTGAAGATTTAAACCACAACAGGAAAGACAACACACACGTCAGAATGGTTAACAGTGAACAGAAAGAATGCTTGACAAAAATAAATAAATAAATAAAAATAAAATAAAAAATAAAACCTAAAAAAAAAAAAAAAAAGGCTGAGCCCCGGTGGCACAGTGGTTGTGCTCAGGACTGCGGTCCACTGGGTTGGAGGTTCAATACCAGCTCACAGGAGCAAAGGCTGGGCCTCCTACTCCCACCACCAGAGGGCAGTGATGCCTGGAAAAAAAAAAAGAATGATTGACAAGGGTGTGGAGCAGCTTGTTCATGGGCAGGTAAAATAGCACAACCACTTTGGTAAAAGACAGGACCGTTTCTTATACAGCTACATATACAACTGCGCTATGACCCAACCACTGCTTTCTTATGCCTTCTCCCAAGAGAAATGGATGCATATGTTTCGACGAGACTTTGACAAGACTCTTTCTAACAGTTTTATGCATGATAGCTCAAGTTGGAAACAGCCCAGTAACCATTAGTAGCAAGATGGATAAACAAACTGTAGTATATCCATACAGTGGAATACTACTCAGCAATAAAGGGGATAAATTATTTATGCCTGCAGCAACTATGATGAATTGCAACATTTGTATGCTGAGTGGAAGAAGCCTGGCACAAAAGGATGCCTGCAGGAAGTGTCCCTTTATAATCAGTTCTAAACAGGAAAAGGAAAGAAACCAAGTAGACAAAACTGGTGTATAATAGACGAAGAGTCAGGGGCTGAGCCCCGGTGGCGTAGTGGTTGTGCGCGGGACTGCGGCCCACTGGGATGGAGGTTCAATTCCAGCAGTGGGGCTGGGCCTCCTACTCCCACCACCAGAGAGCAGTGATGCCCTCCCCCCAAAAAATAGACAAAGAGTCCAAGAACGAAGACTCTGGTAGGGATGGCAGACGGAGGAGAGGAGTGTGAGGGAGCCCTTCTGCACCGAGGAGCCCCTTCTGTATCTAGAGAGAGACCTGGGTTACACAGGTGATGCATTTACCGGCGTTGTGCTTATTTGATTGTTTGCAGGTTTTGTTTTTTTGTTTTTGTGGGGCATCACTGCCTCTGGTGGTCGTGGACACTACCCAGTGCTGCTCCTGAGAGCCGCCACTGGGTTTGAACCACCAAGCCCGCGGGCCGCAGTCCCGCACTCAACCACTTACCCCACCGGGGGGCTCAGCCCTGTTTGCAGGTTTTGTGTCAGTGGAAAAAGACATAATGATAGGAGAAATGTTCGTCTTGAACTCAAGTTAAATCTGCACGCTGAAACATGTGTGGGGGAGAGAGCGACTTGCAGCCTACTTTAAAATAGATAAAAACAAGATAGAAGGGTGGTTGGTGTGCTCGTGAGAGGTGCAGCAAAGCGGACACCGTAAACTGCTAGCTGGAGTGCCAAGGTGGTGGCATATGGATTTTCCCTGGAAAAATCCTTCCAATTGTTCTTGTTTTGTTTGAAATTCTTAATATAAAATGATGAGGGTAAAAGAGGAGAGAGAGAGAGAGAGAGAGAGAGAGAGAGAGAGAGAGAGAGAGAGAACAGCTGCAGTACACATTGCAAAAAACATTTTCAGAAATTGCTATTCTCTGATTTGGAATTAATTAAGAGGAAATAATTTAACTGAAGTGACAGCCTCTGGCACTGGGCAATTCTGTGCAGTGTTGTTGACAATGGCAAAACCTGAAATAACCCAGTGTCATGAAAAAAGGAATTGTTTCATGCATTCTGCAAAATGGTAGATGGCTGTACATCACTCAAATAAAGGTCATTGAAGGCTATGCACAGAACTCGGCGAGGGAGGGGGATCCATGTTCACCTGCAGCAGGGACACATCAGAAACGTAATCAATTTGCATGTGGGTCATTCAGCTGTTTAAGATGATACACTGGCATGAGTTTCTGGGAGTTCATATACAAAAAGGAAAACGTTGTATTGGGATAACATTATTTTTCCCCTTTAATGATGTCATGTCACCTTTTCAGTAACAGCATTCTTTTTTAAAAAAGTCAATATAAGGACCAAATTGAAATCTATGGAGGGAAAGTACCCTTAAAGTCACTCACGACTAATCCTTACAAAAGAATACTGAGTCCACCGAGGAGGGGTGATTCTCAGATTTGTAGAGTTCAGATTTTAAACCATAAGAGGCAGTGAACATACTGATGTGGACCCACATTCCAGCATGGTAGCATATGATCATGCCCTGACCCCTTGAATAAAATGGTTCATTGACGTAAGCAGACCTGCCCAACGTTGACCCATCTAATCTTCATGACAGACCAGAGATTCCATTCATTCATAGTCCCACTGACCTCACTGGGAGAACCTTACAGGAGTAAGGAGAGGCCACGTCCAGTAGGTCAGCTATAGATGGTAAACTCTGGTTTTTCCAAGTGTAAAGTTTCTGCCTTAAACTGGATCCCTCTCATGGACGACCACAACTGTTGGCCATTTTCCTCGAAGTGGAAGGCCACCATTCATTTTGGGGACAACATTACCAGGTCTGAGCGGTCATTATCCTTTCCCTCCTTGTCAAAGAGTTGCTCCGTGACAGCAGGAGCTGGTTCGGCTCTCAAGCAAACATGCTAGTGTTCCATTCAGGACAGCCACTGCACTCCTGAGCATGGAGAAATGCTTCACGCATGAACAACTGAAAACCCTGTAACCATAGAGCTGACTCTGTTGGGTGGTGACCCCACGCATGCCGGAGTAGGGCTGTGTGCCACGGGGCTCCCAGGGTCTTCCTTCAGAGACTCCTTGAGTTCCACTCGAACCTCCAACCTCTCGGTTAGCAGTTGAGTGCACTGGGCCATTTGCACGACCCAGGGACTCTGAACAGTCCAGGAGTCGAGAGGTCTATGGTGACTGGCTTTGCTCACCAGCGCTCGGCGTGCAAGAATGCAATGGTTATGCCTTGAGTTGTGCACCTGCTGCCTTCCTCCAACTGTTCTGCCCTCCATTGCTTCTGCACCTTGGACACGAGTGTCATTGTCAGCCCAGTGTCATGACACTAACTTTGACCTCACAGAGTTCCTGAGAGGGTCTCATGAGGCTATATTTTGAGAACTGTTGAACGTATCCGCCACCTAGATTCAGTGATAATTATGATGAGTTTTGTGCTTCTTCCTCTGGTGCACAGACACATAAGAGGGAGTGGGTGGTGGTGGGGGAACAAGTGTAATTGTCATCATGTTGGTTCTGGCCCATGATGACCCGGTGTGTGTCATAGCAGAACTGGGTTCCACAGGACTTTCGTGGCTGGGGCCACAGAGGTAGACCACCAGGTCTTTTCCAGAAGGGGCTGGGGATGGACATGAACCTTCAACCGGTGGGTTAACATCTGAGCTTGTTCGCTGATTGACCTGAGGGCGCTGCATCTATACATACAGATGTATGTATCTCCCTGTATATAATTGTTTATAATCCACCCCCCCCCCCGCAAAACCATTTGAAAATAAGTTGCAGAGGTGTTAAGTTGACCTGACCCACAATGACCCTGTGCACACCAGAGGGGAACACAGCGCATTCCTGTGCCTCCCTCACTCTGGGTCCTGTGCCAGAGCCCATGTCGCAGCCACTGTGTGCATCCAACTCCCTGCGTGCCTTCTTGTTTCTCATTGCCCCTCGACTTTACCAAGCATGATGTCCTTCTCCAGGGGCTGGACTCTCCTGGCAACATGTCCAAAGTCTATAAGATGAAGCCTCACCATCCTTTGCCTTCTGTTTTTTTTTTTTAGTTGTTGTTTGTTTGTTTGTTTGTTTTTTGGGGCATCACTGCTCTCCGGTGGTGGGAGCAGGAGGCCCAGCCCCACTGCTGGAATTGAACCTCCGTCCCAGTGGGCAGCAGTCCCGCGCACAACCACTACGCCACCGGGGCTCATCCCCATCCTTGCCTTCTAAGAAGCATGTGGACCTGACTTCTTCCAAGTCACGACACTGCTAAAATCCGGACATTCTCTTACAAAGTCACCATGCCGTTATCCCACTAAGGATACCCACAGGCCTTTTCTATCACAATTCAATATCCTGTCCAGATACAGATGTCCCAAGCTGTAGCAGCATGCCACTTATGAAGATGCTGTTGTTGAAGCACGCATCCAATTGGCCAGACTACTCTCTCACTTGTTCCTTGAGTGGGGTGGTTTTCCTCTCAGGGACATTTTGAAAACTCCAGGTCAGTGGAGAAGGTCCACATTCAGGGTTTTTCCTCTAGATTCCGTGGAAGCATCATTTATGTGTTTGCTTTCTCGACAGTGTTGCCTGTCACCCGGGAGTTCTGTCTAAAACAATTATTCACCAGCAGCAGTGCAGAGGGAGGGAATCCCATCTTTGCTAGCTCCCGACCACAAAGTAGCGCTTCTTTGACAGATGCATGCAGGTAGCAAACCATGGTAAGGGTGAATGGGCCCCAGACTCTGTGGTGCAATGTGGACTTCCAGGTCTTTTCAGATTGCTTTAAGCTGTCGCAGAACGTCTCAACACCACCGGTGTTCGTGCACCCCACTGAATAATCACAGTACTGAATAGAGAGTATGTGTGCCCTCCCTGTCTATAGATGCCCCCACCTGGCTATCAAGCTGCCAACCACGGGCTCATCATTGGGCCTTTTTACCAGGGCCTGAGCCCACCCCAGACTCTCCCTTCATCTTCTGGACATCCTTATCTGCAGATGAATGAGGAACAAAAGGCTGGGGACCTGCTTCTGGAAGACAGTCTGAAAACCACCCCGATCACTTTCATCTCCCCTGCAGGTGCTCTGGGGATGGCCCAGGACTGGGCAGCATGGTCTTCTGCTATACATAAGGCAGCATGAGATGGAGCCTCACTCGGAGCCAGGACAACAGTGAAAGGTGGGACTTGGTCTCCTGGGGCCCTGCAGGCGAGGACGGCTTTACAGACAAGAAATCCTTTAGCTCTTGGCCTCACGGCCGGAAGTCCACATCGGACTGGTGTCTGTGCTCATGTCTTCTGAAGGTCTCTCGCCTTTGGCAGCTTCTGACAATTGCTGGCGCTGTTCTGCAGCTGGTGGATGCATGGGGCTCTGTCCTCACATGACAGTCCTGTGTGTGTGTGTTTCTGTACCTGGACCCAAAGCCCAGCTGCCGTCAAGCAGACTCTGACTCGTGGCCACGCCGCCCTGTGTGTCAGAGGTGTCCTGCTCTCCATAGGGCTTTCAGTGGTTGTTGTTTGTTTTCAGAAGTCTTTCAGCAGGTCTTTCTGCTGAGGCACCTCTGGGGGAACTGACAATACCAACCATGGGGTGAGAGCCAACCACAGTGCCTGCACTCACCCCGGAAGACATCCCTCCGAAGGGCTTGGGCTTTCTTCTGGGGGCAGAGTGTGATGCACTGACTGGGCTGTGAACCACAAAGCCAGCAGTTCTAAGCCACCAGCTGCTCCATGGGCTTTTCTATTCCTGTGAAGAGTAACCGTCGCAGAAACTCCCTGGTGCAATTTTACTCTGCTGGGTCAGAATCCGCTCACTGACACTGAGTTTGGCTTTTTGTATGACTTCATTGGCATAATAAAAGGAAGCCGCTATTTTCAAACAGGATCCAGGATTTCTACATATATTTTAGGGGACATAGTGCCATCCACGACAGGTGTTGGCTATCATAAAGGTTCCGCCTTGCAGTGAGAAAGTAGCCACTGAGCCTGAAGCCACACATCAAGCACTGTTTTCCAACCCCCTGAAGCATGACTTGGCATCTAAGGGCCACCCTTGCCTACAAGAACTGCCTCATGAGGCCATGGAGTGGTCACTTTCCTGCCTCTATCCTGCTTCCATTTATTAGCTGACGTCTCCGCCCCTGGCCACCCCCCCTCCCCCCCAAAAAAAGACAAGTTCTTCCTCCTCAGCTGTAAAAGAGCACAATGCACGATAATCACTTCCCTTTAAATGCCAGTGTTTAGAGCTATGGATTCGTATAATGTCACCTTCGTATAATATCACCGTGGACTCGTGGATGTTCTTTTCTTTTTTCTTTGGAAGATTGTTAGAAATATTTATCTTGCGGTAGTATGGCATCATAACTAACAGTCTGTTCCAGATGCAATGGGAAATAAACCTGTGCCATCGAAGCAGTGACTGTCTGAGCGACGTCCTCCTTCGTATCCCAGCTGGCGTGCAATGGTCACGGCTTTCACAGCCATGGACTACTTCCAAGCACGTCCGCCCAAAAGCTGCATCAGCAAAGCTGGTTCAGTCATTCTAGGATCTGCACCCTTCTTCCATCCCCGGTAAATCACCTAAATCACCGGAGGGCTGAAGCCCTGTGGGTGGCACCCTGGCCACCCTTGAAGTGGTACCGTGGCCTTTGCCTTGCTCTGTTTGGCCATCTCGACAGGACAGAGGGCCTAGTAAGGACTCAGCCACCATGCCGGATTCCACACAGGAAAGAAAGGGACTCATGGATTTCCATGGCGCCAGTATTTGACAGACACTATTCTCCAAAGGGCTCAGCATGCAAGGTCACGCGTGCGGGTGGCGCAGGCCCACGGTGTTGGGTCCTACTGTCCGTGGGGTGGGTGAGGGTCAGAACCAGCACAGCAGCAGGGGTCGCTGGGGGGCCTTGGTGGCACAGGAGCTCGAGCACGGGGCTGGTCACCACTGGACAGGGCAGTTCAAACCCACCAGCTGCAGGAGGAGGGAGCCCCCCGGGGCAGTTAGCCTCTGTCCTACAGGATCCCTGTCAGAGCTGACTCAGCTGGACCGGCTTATTTCCGATTGGGAAGAGAGTGATATAATGGAGTCAGACACATTTCATGGTAGCATGCTCACCTCAGCCCCCCTTGGTGGTCCATGTGGAGGATGTGGAAGATGGGAATTGCAGAAGAGAGTGATTTATTGCTAACCAAGGCTTATATATTTTGGGGGTGTGCATGCCCCCTAATGACAGGTGAAGACATATGTCACAGGATGGGGTTGTACAATAGGCAACAGGACCAACCGGAGAGGGATCTACAATGGGCATAAGCATAACAGGAAGGGGATGAGCTAGGGTAGATATGTAATAAGAAGGGGAGGGACTAGGGGTGTGCATGTGACAAGAAGGATTGGACCCTAGATTCCTGATGGCGGCCTACCCTTGGTCACCCTTGAGTGGGCTTGACCTCCCTGGGCTTACCCTCAAGGAAACAATCTACTACTATCCTTATCAGAAGGGAGGGGCCCTACTTAGGGTGGGTCAGGCTATGCGGTCTGATTGGCTTAGATGACTGATAATCCTTAGGGAGAATAACCTCTGACCTACTTTGTTGACTTCCAAGTGTCGGTCATCTTCCACGTGTAGCAAGTAGCTAAGTTTGGCCTATATTTACGGGAGGCAACTTGGGAGACATCTATTTCCCACAATAGATTGGTATGGGACGTAGGCGCTAATACCGGACTCGTGAACTTGATCCGGACTGTGCCTTGCATGTCAAGCTCTTTCTCCTACACGTATGAACCTCCCTGCATTTGCTTCTCTGATCTGCTTGACTTACAGAGAGCAGTCTCTGTGTTCTCTGTCCCACTGGAGTAGCGGGGCGACGCTCGTTTTTTCGGGTGACATACTGCTCAGCCCTGGAAGCAGGAGACTGACTGTCAGCCCAGTGTCTGGGGGCTGGACAGAAGCTTCTTCTTTCATCTTCTGCTCTGTGTCCTGATCCTCACCGAGAGGTGAAAGTACAGTCTTCCTGTCGCCTGTCCAGGACCCTGTCCCCTCTCTCTGCCTGGATTGCACCCCATGGATGGCTTCCTCTTCCTTTGGGTTGCTTCTGCTAGAACCTACATGCTTATCGCTTCTCAGCCTTGTGGCCAAGGTTAAGCGCAGGACCTACGGGCTTGTCATTTCACCAGGCTTCCTTTCAACTCTGACCCTGTGGTCCGAGGACACCTGAAGCTGGGTCAAGGGTTTACATGGCCTTGCCATTCCATGGGACCCGGAGGCTGTCCTAGCACGTGCATTTGCATTACACAACAGAACACTCAGTTCTTCTTTTTTCTCTCCCTTCTATCCAAACATGCAACCAGAAGATCTTTCCAGGACCAAAACCTGAGCTCTCCCCTCCAGGACTGCACTGGCCTCCCCCTTGTCTTCTACAACCCTCTACTGCTAACTGCCCCTGGGCCTCTGACGTGTACTGCATGGGTCAGGGGGAGAGGAAGGAGCTCTGCTTCCCTAGAACCGGTTCCCTAGTGTCCAACAGGCACAGTAAGCATGGACTTGCTTGTGCTTACTTTAACCCGCCGTGAGCCATTTCAGAGTTTCTCGCCACACCAGAGAATGCCTGGCTGGCATCTGTCTCCCTTCCAATCCCACAGCCTCTCCCTACAGAATCCAAGCCCCTGACAGGGCCAGAGTTGACAGGGAGCAAGGGCAGCCTGGGTCATCCGGCTTACTCCTGCTCACAGGGTCTGAGACCAGAGTGGGGTCCCTGCCATCACTTAGCAGGAAGTGTGATGGCGGCCACCCCCCGGCCGGCGAGGACGTGGGAAGAGAAGGATGCTCTGGAGAGAAGGGTGGCCACACAGCTTCCTGTTGACACCGGCCGGCCTCCTCCCCAGCGGCACACGGACTCCAAAGTGGGTTCCTCCTTTGGCCACTCGGCCTTTCTGGTGGGACCTACAGACCAGTGCTAGAGCAGGACGTGGGGGCGCACTGGAGGGGCGGGGACCTCTGGACCTCTAAAATAGCTACATTCTTTTAAAATCATTTTATCAGGGGCTCTTCCACTCTTACGACAATCTATACATCCATTGTGTCAAGCACGTTTGTTCATATTGAGAGGTTGAGACGGAGTCGCGGAGAGGAGACAGGGCTCAGTTAGGGATGAACAGTAGAGACAGGCTTTCTTGGAGGTAGGGAAGGACTTTGGGGAAGGGAAGGGACAGCAGAGAGGGGGACAGGAGCATCTTGAGCTCCTGGGTGGGACCCGAGGCTTGAGAATTAGGCCAGGGAAGCTGTGCCCGGTATGGAGGTGGTGGACTAGAGATAGGATTTGAGCTACAGGCATGCGGGTTGATGAAAGAAAAGGGAGGTTTCTTGTGCTGCATTTTCAAGTTTCAGGTTGGGAGATGACCTGCTGGCAAATCATCTCTTCTTTCAAACTTGCTTCCCGGAATGTTAGAGGGGGAGCTCCGTGCCTTGCCCGGGTAGAGGCTGTGTCCTACCCGGGGAGACGAGCTCTGGGAAATGCCAAAGGCAGTCACAAAGTTTGGGCAGACCCAAAGGGGTCACAAAGTTCAGTAAGTGGTTCATCTCTTTCTTCTGAGGCTGGTGCAAAGGGCTGCAAGGGGCTTCCTGGTTTGGGGGGGATGCCTGACCCAAGGGACAGCCTGTTGTGACCCCGGCCCAAACATATATGTTGCCAGCATCCTTGTCAAAACATTTTCTTTCTACTTGAGCCCTTGGTATCAGTTCCTCATTCCCCCTCTGCCCCACTCCCTCACGATATATTATTATTATTTTCATAACTTACACTGTCTTTTGTCTCTCTTTATCCATGTTTTTGTTGTTCATCACTCTGGGGTTAGGAGGGAGTTATATGTCATTCATGGTGATGAGTTCCCCCTTTCTCCCTCCACTTTCCCCCTACCCTCATGGTATCACTACTCTGATTATTGTTCTTGGGGAGGTAATCTGTCCTGGAGTCCCTGTGTTGAGGGTTATTTCCTGTGCCAGTGCACATGCTCTGGTCTAGATGAATTTGTAAGGTAGGACTGGGTCATGACAGTTGCGGGGAGGAAGCATTAAAGAACTAGATGAAAGCTGTATGTTTCATCATTGCTACACGGCACCTTGACAGGCTCCTTCCTTCCTGTGGCCCTTCTGTGAGGGCATGTTTAATTATATACAGATGGGCTTTGGGTCTCCACTATGCCACCCCTCCCTCTTGTTTGCATTGATATGATTGCTTCCTTTGGGTCTTCTGATGTCTGATACCTGCTCCCATTGACACCTCATGATCACACAGGCTGGTGTGCTTCTTCCGTGTGGGTTTTGTTGCTTCTCAGCTAGATGACCACTTGTTTATCTTCAAGTCTTTAAGGCCCCAGATGCTATGTCTTTTGATTGCTGGGCACCATCAGCTTTCTCACCACATTTGCTTGTGTACCCATTTTGTCTTTAACGATCATGGGGTGAAGGTGAGCATCACAGAATGCCAGATTAACAGAACAAAATGTTCTTGGGTTGAGAGAGGACTTGAGTAGAAGCCCGATGTCTGTCTGCTATCTTACTACTTAACATATAAATATATGTACATAGATTTATATTCCTTTATATATATCATTATATATGAATGTATTTAAATATGTATGTGCCTGTATTTAGATCTCTCTAAATGTCCTTGCCTTCTAGTTCTTTCCTTGATTTCTTTCTACTTTCCTCTTGTCCCACTATCATGTTCAGCCTTCATTCAGCTCTCAGTAATTCCTTTCGGCTAGATTACACTTGACCAAACCCACCAGGCATTTCTACATCCTCTTCACCATCTCTTGTTGTAGCTTGTCCCTGGGTTGGTTGGGTCCACTCTGTCTCCCCTCTCCCATGTCCCCCTGGTACCATAGGTCCCATTATTTTTGCCTGGGGATTGTTTATTCAGCCTATCTTATATAAATAAACATTAAAAAAAACCCTTATAAATAGTCCCAGGTCTGTCCGTCGGTCTTTATGAATGGTTTCCAGTCCAGTCTGCTGGGGGGCCACGCCTGGCCCCTGAAACCCATGTTTAGAATTCCTCAGGGACTTCATTGCTGTGCTTCCTTTGCTGCTCTGGTGTTTTGCCCCTGGTGTTTTGCCCCAGTGTGTGTGGGTCAGACCGGGCACAAATTCCACACTGAGTCTCTAGTGTTGTCTCCCCTAACAGCTGCATTCTTTACCCCCACTTCTCCTGTAGGCAACGGATCTAAGGAAAGAACCCTACACCCATGTGTGGGTGCTCTTCCCCTTGTTGGGTGACATCCCCTTTCATGAAAGGTCACTGTGACGGGGAGGGGGTGGGGAGGAAGAGGGACAGCACCAAATCAGGCCCCTTGCCCAAGCTTGAAATGGCACACAAGTCTCCAGGGTCCTGCTAAGGTGCCGGGCACTCTGTCTGTTACAGAGATGCCCACGTGCTACTGTCCTGCCCCCAGCACTTCCAATACCAGAAGGGGGACCGGGGCGACAGGTTTCATTGGAGTTTTCAGGCCGAGGAGCACTGAAAAAGAAGCCCCCTCGGCCAGAAGGCACTTAACATACCCCGTGACCACAACAATGGCCTCCCGCACACCGCGCTTCAGGACAAAGCAAGGCTGTGTTCTGTTGTGTTGGGCCTGCTGGAGCAGAGGCTGTCACCTCGTAGGGTGTGCTAACCTGCAGGTGCGGTGTGGACCCATCAGTCTGGGTGGGACCAAGAGCCTGTGTCCAGTTTTAATATCTTACTGCCTCATTTACTCCTGAGCTGGAGAAAAACATTTGAAAAGGGTTCTCTTTCTAGCTGCTAGAGAGATGTGACCTTACCTTTTGGGGTTCTCTTTGTACCTTATGTGAAAGTTACATTTTGACATACCGAAGAGATGCCTCCTCATTGCAAATGGGAAAAAAGAGGAGGGGTAGCTCTACAGCGGAGGCGGGGGAAGAGGAGGCATTCTATTCCTGTAAAGATGTTCTCGTCTTGGAAACTGCCAGCAGCAATTCTACCCTGTCCTTCAGGGTCCCTGTGAGTCACCGTCGACGATGGCGGTGCGTCTTACAGCAGAGAGACCCGGTGGCGAGGGACCATCGGAGCAGAGGGCGCCCTGGCCTCACACGGTTCTGACCCGATGCCTCTGAAAACGGGACGAAATCTTCTACAACACCACCGATTTCCAGAAATGTGTGTGTCGTGCAGCATGTGAGAGAAGTGGACGCTGAGCGCATGCCCGGTGAAACGGGACCGCGGACACACGGACGGAATGCATCGCCGGACCGGGATCGAACACACTCCCCCCTTAATGTGCATGGCTTTGCCTGAGTTGGTCCTGACTTGAGGGCAGCGGGTCAAGGCCACGGTGGGTCTCGCCGGCCAGTCAGAATCAGGTCGGGGGGATTAGCTGATAGTACTCCATCCATGCCAACCTCCTGATGTAATGGCATCCTGTTTATAGTACCGTACTGAACCGTAACAGAAGGGGTCGGGGTTTCCATTGAGGAAATTCACTGAAGTGTATAGGGGCAAAGGGGCCTTCCATCGACAACCGACTCCCAAATGGTTGGGGGTGGAGGTTGGGGTGAAGGCCGCGTAGTAAAGGTTACATTTGGGGAAAGCAAGCATTCTTTGGAGTATTCTTTCAACTTTCCCAAGGAGTCCGGGATTATGCCAAGAAAATAAACTTAGAAAAAAAGGTGATATTGGTTAAATTCCTTCCCTATGTAATTTTGGGGGGGGGCATCACTGCCCTCTGGTGGGGGGAGTAGGAAGCCCAGCCTTTGCTCCTGGAGAGCCACTGCTGGAATTGAACCTCCATCCCAGTGGACAACTACCGTGCACAACTACTACGCTACCAGGGCTCAGTCCCTTTCCCTATATAATTTTTTTTGGGGGGGGGGCATCACTGCTCTCCGGTGGTGGGAGTAGGAGGCCCCCAGCCCCACTGCTGGAATTGAACCTCCATCCCAGTGGGCCACAGTCCCGCACACAACCACTACGCCACTGGGGCTCAGCTCTCCCTATATAATTTTTAAGAAATCCTAAACTATAAAAGATGGAATATGGGCTGACCCCCGGTGGCATAGTGACTGAGTGCGGGATTGCAGCCCAATGGCTTGGTGGTTCAAATCCAGCAGCAACTCTCCAGGAGCAAGGCTGGGCCTCCCTCTCCCACCAGAGGGCAGTGATGCCAAAAAAAAAAAGATGGAATATGGTGCGGTTTACTCATCCATAAATATTTAAAATTTATATTTTTATCTCTCTCACTTTTTAAAAATCATTTTATTGGGGGCTTGTACAACTCATCACCACCCATCCATCCATCCATCCATCCACTGTGTCAAGCACATTTGTTCATTTGTTGCCTTCATCATCCCCAAAGCACTGACTTTCTACTTGAACCCTTGGTATCAGCTCCTCATTTCCCCCCCTCCCTCTCTGCTCCCCCTCTCTCATGATAATTTATAAATGATCAATTTTGTCATATCTTTATTATTTTTTGTCATATTATTTTGTCATATCTTACACTGTCCGATGTTTCACTTCACCCACTTTCTGTTGTCCGTCCTCCAGGGAGGAGGTTATATGTAGATCCTTGTGATCAGTCCCCCTTTCTACCCCACCTCCCCTCCATCCTCCTGGTATTGCCACTCTCATCACTGATCCTGAAGGGATCATCTGTCCTGGATTCCCCATGTTTCCAGTTCCTATCTGTACCCATTTATATCCTCTGCTCTAGCTGGATTGTAAAGTAGAATTGGAATTATGATAGTGGGGGGCAGGGACGAAGCACTGAAGAACTGGAGGAAAGCTGTATGTTTCATTGTTGTTATACTGCACTCTGTCTGGCTTGTCTCCTCCCCATGACCCTTCTGTAAGGGGATGGTCATTTCCCTACAGATGGGCATTGGGTCTCTGTTCTGCACTTCCCCTCATTCTCAATGATAGGATTTTTTGTTCCTGGGTGCCTGATACCTGATCCTATTGACACCTCATGATCACACTGGCTGGTGTGCTTCTTCCATGTGGGCTTTGTTGCTTCTCAGCTAGATGGCTGTTGGTTTATCTTCCAGCTTTTAAGACTCCAGATAGCCAGAAATCGTCAGCTTTCTTCACCACATTTGGTTTACGCCCACATTTTGTCTTCAGCAATCTTGTCAGGAAGGTGAGCATGGTGGATTGCCAGTTTAATAGAACAAAGTCTTCCTGCATTGAGGGAGTGTGGCAGTCCCCTAATCTGGTGTCAGTTTGAGGAGGAAGATTATAGGGATGGAGTCTAGCCTGTCAATCTGGAGAGAGCCAATGAGGTCTCTGGTGGACATGGTTTTTCTCCTGAGAATTCTGGGAAATCCAGCTGTATTTCCCCTTTGGAGGTGAGAGACTCACGACTCAGTCTCTTGAGACCCTCTACTGACAAAACACAGGCCGACTCCCTGGGAGACATTGCAGCTGACAAGACACATGGCAACATGCTAACAAATCCTGAGCCCTGAAAACTGAAGGAGCCAGGAGAATACCCCTTCCAGTACTGAGGTGCTTCCACCATCACTGGATACACAAGGCACTGCACCCACTGACCCATCATTATATATACCATATATGTTGGATCATAATATGCACTCCCCCCCCACCCACCCACCAAAAGTGGTGAGAAATGAGGGTGCGTCTTATGGTACGAAGGTGTGCCCCAGAATATTTGTTTATGATCCCGTGTGTCCGCTTACTGTCTGCTGCTGTCTGCATGCTGTGGATTGCTGTGTATTTGGGGGAAGTCTGGCCTCCTGGAGTATCAAAGTCAGTCAGGTCACCTGATAGGCACAACACACACTTCCCCTCATTTGTTAATGAAAGTGGTGATGGTTCTTAATACCACTGCTGAATTTATGCTGTTAAATATTACCATAGTTTGTTTTATTCTAATAAATACTTTAATATACTGGTACTATTTGGTTCAGAATTTTTTTTCTTGTTTTCCTTCTCTAAATTGGGTGTATCTTATGGTCAGGTGCTTCTTTTGGTCCAAAAAATACAGCAAATATGTTTACATATGTACCTTCCTGTATTTAGGCCTTTATAAATGCCCTTTGCCTCCTACTTCTTTCCTCTAGTTCCATTTACTTTCCTCTTGTCCCACTATCCTATTCAGCATTCATTTGCATGTCAGTAATTCATCTCAATGACATTAACCTTGATCAAACCCTTTCAGGCCTCCTATATCCCCCTCATCACCAATTTTAGATCACTTGTTATTCCCTTGTCCCTGGGTTTATTAATACCACTTCCTTTCCCCCACCACCCCTTCTCCCATGTCCTCC
>PVJH01031612.1:0-23561 GCA_004026705.1 Nesogale talazaci
CACATCGAAATGGATCAAATGAAAAGCTTTCCTGGAGCCGCCCGCACTCCAAGCCCTCTCTCCTGAGGGCCGCGTTACCTCCCCCCTGGTTCTCGGGCAGAAGCGTCCAGGGGGGGCCGACTCCATGGGGGACGCTGCCATCTCCGGGAGGACTTCCTCTGCGCGGGGACTGGGCTGTGCTGCCACTGCAGCCTTGTGCAAAGCGAGGTGCTCCCAAGCCAGACTCCAACACAGACCTCGGTCATGGGGGAGGGGGGGGGGGCGCGCCTGAGGACCGCAAGGCCGCGCCTCCTTTCAGGAAAGGCCACTCCGGGGTCCCCGTGCTCCCCCGCCCGCGACCTGACACGCCTTTCTGGAGGGAGGGGGAGGGGCGCGAGGGGCTCTGAGCCAGAAAAGCGGCATGAGGATTCCCAGGCCCGACGGCAGAGGCCGGAACCAGCTCCGAGAGGATCTCACGGGAATTGTCCCGGGGCCGCGACCGGGAACACGGGCGGACGGGGAGCGGGGCCTGGGACGGCCGCAGAACCGGACCCCGCGGGGACACCAGGCCTACGGGACTCCGCGCCTGGATCGCACAGAGACGCGGAGACTCTCTCCACGTGGAAACACGTGGGGCGCTCACTCACGCGCTTCTCCGTGGGAGGAAGTGGCGTCGCAGGAAGTTGCATCATGGGTAGGGAGCGGGGCCTGGAGATCAGGAGGGAGACGTGGAGGGCGGGGCCTGGCGGTGAGGCTCAGGGTGGGAAGTGACAGTGGATTCGTTCTCGGAAGTTGCTCCTCAGTCTGGAAGCCCTGCGGAAACCTGTGCACATTGTAGTGCCTAAATTACCATATTTCCAATTCATCTGAATCCCGTCCTGTAATGGTCAGTGTCATGAAAATCAGACTTACAAAGATGTTGGTGGAGATTTAGGCATCAGGGAACTGCTGTTTAGAACGTTATTATCAGTCTCTTCTACTTCATGTAAAGGACGAATTTTCCAGAACGTCCATGCTTGATGAGCTCTAATCTCCAGACTGAGGTTACAGTTCCGTGTTTCTGGATCACGCTCATTACTCTGCTCCTCCCATTCCGGGTCACGCTGACACGGGCCGGAAGTGAGGTCACAGCGCGGCTGCTGCTGGCTGTGCAGGGCGTGGCGCAAGAGAAGCGGCGCAGGTCGTCTGGTGAGCTGTTTGGGGGACCCTAGTGCGCAGGGCAGCCTGGCTTGCTCTCCCCTTCACCCCCCCCTTCCTGGGCCGCGTCCCTGGCGTGGTTATGGGGGAGGGTGTCCCCGAGGCTGGTTCCATCCCCCTTTCTGGGTTGGTTGGGGTCTCTGGAGAGCATGCTAGTTGGAGAAAGCGGGATCCCAGACTGGGGCTTTGGAAGTCCGAGTTCCCGATTCGTCGCTGTGCAGGTCTCTCCTAACCCCCCTCCATGTGTCTCTACAGTGGTGCCATCTCCCCGGGGACTCTTCTTCAGTCCAAAGGTGAGGCCGTGGATGGGGGTAGGGTGGGGGTGGGAGGGTCGTGTCTGATGCTATGAAGAAGTGAATGCTGTTCAGGGAGTGGATTGGCTGCAGCTGGTGCACAAAACGTAGGGTTTCCTTACACTCAAGAATTTTACTTGTTTTAGAAAACGTTTTTCTTTAAAAATGTGTTTCTTTTAATACAAAGAAGCTGGAGGAAACCTTTCCTAGTGGAAGACAGACAGCTGGAGGAAAGACATCCAGGCAGTTAAACTGGATCCATTCTTTCTGCAAAGTGTTAGTGTGTGTAGGGGGGTGGGCGACGTGGGAGCTTCCTATGCTGATTGCCCAAAGGCAAATTTTTGTTTCTGTTGCGTCTAGAAGTTTCTAGTAGCTTTTTCAGTGTTTACACTTAAGACAATTCTCTTTTCACTGTGTATTCCTATCTGGAGTCATTTTATCCCCATTTTATTGAAAATTCCCTGAGTGTGTTGCTTGGTTTGGGTTTTGGAGGGTTTTGTTTTGTTTTTGAATACGTGGTTTTAGAAAAAGCTCCTGCTTTAGTGAAGCCTGACCCAGATCCGGGGGCTGAAGGAGGCCCTAGAGTTGCTGGAGAAGATCCTCCAGGTGGGGGTGGCTCTGGCCAGTGAAGGACTGAGGGGCTGCCCTGGTGCTCCACAGCCCTCCTGGAGCACGAGCTGGCATGATGAGAGGCAGCTCTCTCCTCCACACTCACTGCCAGTGAGGCTGACCCAGAGACCCTATGGACAGGGGAGAACTGCCTCAGGGTTTCCCAGAGTTTAACTCTTCCCAGGAGTAGAAAATCTCATGATTATCCAGCCAGCAGTGTGCAGCTGATGGGTCTGTGGTTAGCAGCCCCGCGTGCAACCCACCAGACTCCCAGGACCCTGCTCTCTAGTCTTCATGCTCCACCTCCCAACCTAGCAGTTCTAGAAAAGATCATCTCCACGCCAATGAGACCTCCTACAGCCCCTGCCCAGGGGAAGTTTGTCCCAGTCCCTGCCTGAGGTAGGAGGGGATTCATGTGCAGAGACCTGCTCTTGGTCATCCCATGAAGGCTCACACTATACTTTATAGACGCCAGTTCCTGTGTAGAGACCAAAGCTCTCAAAGTTGTCCTTGTCGGCTGAAAGGCCCTACAGTCATAATTGTACAGAGACAGATCACATTTTGTTCATTAGCTGATTTCCTTGGGAAAGTCTTTTAGGCTCAATGGGTCTCTAATGGTTTGTCTCTACAGTGATTTGTCTCTACACTTGAGGGTTAATTAAGTGACTCAGTGCAGGGTCCGGCTTTCAGTCAGTGGCTGTTGCTGTGATTTCTGCCGCTGAGAGGCATGCAAACACATCCTAATGATGCTGGGCTGAGTAGAAATGAAGGTCACCGGACACTTCCACCTGAACATGAAGGTGCAGGAAAAATGCTTGAACCTGTACTCCCTTTCAAATGCCTCAGGGGCACAGATGTGTGAAAGGACAAGAAGGGGGAGCTGGGCAGAGGCCATCCAGGTCCTGGTGCTAACCGGCCTCAAAGAATTCATCCAGCTTTCTGATCAGGGAGGGGAACCTTTGGAGGGAGTTTAGCAGAGCAGTGATGTGTTCACATGGGCTTCAGTGTGGAGCCTGGCCCCAGTACTTGGAGAAAGGGTGCAGGTGTGGATGCATGGAGGAGGTTGTTGGGGTAGTTCAAGAATCAGGTGTAGCCAGGGCCATGGGATTAGTGTGGGGTCTGACAGGAGATCGGAAAGCTATTTTGGGTTGGGGGAAGATGGTGGGGGAAGGCAGTGACTGGAAGGATTTGGCAGTATACAGGGTAAAAGAATAAAGCTGGCACTCAGCTTTGTGATGTGGGCATCATGACAGATGATGTTATAAGTGTGGCTCAGGGGGCAGGTTTAGTGTGGGGAAGAGGATGGAGTCAACCTTGGAAACCTCCTGGATGTGGATCAAGAGGCAGTATGTGAACATCTATGCAGGCATCTGTGTTGCTTACCTGGGGAAGGGCCCCAGGAATAACTTGCTAAGTTGGCTGGCAGTTAATGAACTGGCCGGGTCTTTTCCCTCTGTGTCGCAGCAAGGGCCAAACTGACTTGAGCTCTCCCAAGTTGAAAAAGAAGCTGGACTATGACCTGGAGAAAATTCAGAACAAAGAAGCCACTGAAGCCATTCTATAGAGAAAAGTTATGGGAAGGTTTGGGTTAAAGCTTTAGCCCTTACAAAAAGGCATGATGACCTAAGTTTTCCCCTTTATTTTGTTCTTGGACGCTGGCCAGTGTTCTGGGACAAAATAGGAGGATGTTATTGAAATATCCAAGAGACTCTGGTGGCACATATACTGTCCTGGGCCTGTGGCCAAGGTCTGGGCATAGTTATAGAAGCACCAGATGTTATGGTATCCATGCAAGACCTGTGCAAATAGCCATCTTTGTCTGAACACTGATAAAAAAGACAGACCATTCCTGATAGGAATGTAGAATCTTAGGCATGTAGAAGCTTAGACACTTAGAGGCTTATATGCTTAGCTTAGAAGCAGTAGAAGCAGAAACCGAATGATTACAAAGAAACAGAAGCAGCTTAGAGGCAGCAGAAGCTACATGCCATGTAGCTTGATGAATGAACTCCCGTTTTACTCCTGCCATAAGACGGTGATGAATGAACTCCCATTTTACTCCTGCTGTAAGACGGTGGTGTAGATTCCTGTTTTGTTCCTGCTGTAAGACTGAACGCCTAGTTGTAATGTTGCTTATCCTATTATACTTACTTTGTTTCTCTATCTTGTACTCATTTCTCTAAATAAACTATATTTCGTTATATAAATATAGTTGTGATTTGTGCTTGCTGACGTTCTTGCCGCGGATCCCGACACCTATTAAGTGAAAGTCCGTGCACGGCAGACGGCAAAAGAGTAAACAAAACTCTTGTCATTACAGCCCTGCATCCCTGTTTCCTTCCACTCATCGAAGGTGGCTCTGACTGCGAGAGGTTTGGGATTTCGGGGGTGGGTATTTCCAAGGGGGGGTGGGGGTTCCCTGCTGACTCCTGGGTTTTTGCAGCTCTGCTTTGAGTGAGTATGGGACCCTGGGGGCCAGCAATCACCAGTGGACCATGTCATTCCAGCTTTCAAGAAGGCCCTGGACCTGGTTGTGCAGGTGGCAGAGAAGGCCAGCAAACAAGTCAGCAGCAAGAAATAGCCCCAGTGATGACTTCAAAACTAAAAAGAATGGAAGTTTCCCACAAACCTTTTGAAGCTCCCTTGTATATATCTTTCTTTTTTTGGAGGGGGGGGGCATCACTGCTCTCCGGTGGTGGGAGTAGGAGGCCCAGCCCCACTGCCGGAATTGAACCTCCATCCCAGTGGGCCACAGTCCCGCGCACAACCACTACGCCACTGAGGTTCAGCCCTCAAGTTGTTTTTTTTTCTTTCCTTGTATGTATCTTTCAACAATTTTAACCTGGTCATTATTTACAGGTTTTAACCTTATTGCAGCAATTACAAAAATCTGTGTGATAGCATACCTGTCCATGATCCAGGTCGTTTTTTCATCAGCCCTACCCTCCACTTCCACTTTCTCTGTACTGACACTACTAAACACTAATAAACTTTGATGTCTACACATTTGCTTTTTCTTGTCTTTTTATACATATAGTATGTATGTATAAAGTCATACAGTATGTGTCCTTTGTGATTTGTTTCATTCAACAAAATGTCTTCAAGCTCCATCCTTATTGTATCAAGACTTCATTTCTTCTACTGGCAAAGCAGTACATGTTGTATCTACCACATTTTGCATGTTTATGAATATGTTATAGAAGCTTTTTTGGTTATTGGTGCTGCAATGAATAGTGGTATGTGTGTCCCTCTTTGAGGATCTACCTTCAAGTCTTTTGAGTCTGTACACAATCAGGGTGGATATCACTGTCCATCTGTCACTTGGTCAGGTTATGGTGGTTTGTGTGTTTCTGTCATGCTGGAAATTATGCCAAGTGGTATTTCAAATACCGCCCATGGTAATCAGGCTTCAGAGTTTTCAGACTCACACAGACTAAGGTGGAGAGGCCGATCACCACTGAAACCTTCGCTACCTGAAACAACGTGAATAGTAGCAGAACATCATCTGACAGAGTGCAAGCTGGTCCCTCACGTAGGAAGACGCTCACAATAGGCTTAAGGGAAGAGTTGCCTCCTCAGAAGTGAGGGCCTCAGAGATCCTCAGGTTGCCTCCAACTCACGGTCACCCTGTGTACAAACACTGGTCAGTTCTGGGCCATCCCTACAATTGTGTTTGAGTCCATTGTGGTGGCCACTGTGCCCATCCAGGATCTCCTCTTTTTCAGTGACCCTCCGTTTTACCTAGTGTGATAGCCTTTTCCAGGAACTGGTCTCTCCTGAAGACATGTCTCCATACGTTGTCCTGTCCCGCGGGACATTCACAACGTGGATCTCTGGGTCTGGAGCCTGGAAGACGAAGATGGGCAGGGGACGCGAAGAATGGAGGCAAGACAGGTTTCTGATCAAGCCTCGTTTATTGGGGCAAAACTCAGGGTATATAAAGCCAATGGTCAGGAGTAAGGGTCACAGCTTATGCTAATGAGGTAGATTCAACAGGGGCCAATCCTGGCCGAGTGCCAGATAAAGAAAAAACACGCGCAAAAGGGGCTGTAGTCCTCAACTTGGTCCAGCATGCTAATGGGGTATACAGGAACAAAGCGCGGGCAACTTAAAGCAACCAATCACAAAGCTACAATATAAGCTAATGGACTAAAGGTTACAACATATGTAAGCACTATAAAACAATAGGAATAATAACTAAAATGTAACACAAAGCAAGCAAGCTATATGGCTTATACAAAAGGGTAAAATATAAACTAAACATAAATGCCAGAAACCGATACAGGAAAAGCTGGGTGTGTCCCAGTATGAGATAGGTGTCCTTTGTGCATCTGCTGGTCTTTGATAAAGCCCTGGGGCGGTAGGGACTGTTTGCAGAGCAAACAATGGCCTCTGAATGACGCACCATCATCACTTCTTAGGAGCAGGCTGACTGTTCTTCCAAGACTGAGGAGGTTTATTTTTCTGACAGGTCACTATGAATATGCTCTCCAAGTAGAGTTGACCTTAACGATCTAGTCAGCGATTATCAACCTGTAGGTCATGACCCCTTTGGGAGTCCACCGACCCTTTCACAGCAGTCACCCAATTAATCACTAGCAAAATGACATTTATGAAGTACCAGTGAAAATCGTTTTATAGTTGAGTGTTCACCACTGAATGAGGAACTGTATTTTGAAGGTTGCGAACCAGAGATCTAGATGAAGCAAGTTTTTGGGTGATCACCTTTGGCTAATGTGGCATAACTCCAGCAGAAGAAACCATTGAAACCTTCATTAATCAGGATTTGGAATATACAAAATATGAACTTGGAAAATAGGAAGTCATCCAAAATGAATTTGTACAGGGCATTTTGGATCTTGTAGTCATATGGTTTACTATGTTGAGAATTAAAAATTAAAGAGGAATGGCATTACATTTATCTGCTGTCTGAACACTACTGCCTGAAATTGTGTTGCAAGTGATCTTTTTACAGTGTTAAAAGTGCAAAGACACCACTTTGAAGACTAAGGTGCTCCTTAACTTAAAGTATGTTTCCAGTAGCCTCATGTAGATATTTAAAAGGAACAATGAATAAGGGAGATCTGAGAAGAAATGATGCATCCGAACTTGGTGATGGTAACAAATATTGAATTTAAAATAAAGTCCCAGATGAACTAACATGATCTGGAGTAAGTACAGCTAAATGTCCTTTGGAAGCAAGGATGCCAAGATTTCACTCATGCTTTCAACATGTTATCAGACATATATGTTATTAGTCCTTGGAGGACATGGTGCTTGGTAGAAGGATAGCAAAGAAGACCCTCCACAAGGTGAATTGATTCAGTGGCTGTAATAGTGTGTTAGCATGACAGTAATTGTGAGGCCAGAGCGGGACCATTCAGTGTCTGTAATGCTTACAGGGTCGCGGTGAGTCTGAACGGATTGGATGGCATCCAACAACGACTATGTGGGGGTGTGTTCACTATCTTGAGGAACTTCTCCAAAGAGGCTGCACCATCTTCAAGTGCATGGGGACATTGATTTTGCAACATCCTCGACCATTTTTGTTAATAGGATTTATTGTAGCCTTCTTGTGTGTATTGGTGTCATTTTATTATTTTAATTTGTGTTTGCCAAAGGATGGATTCTTTAATACTTTGTCTTCCTGAACTGCCTTTTGAGATTGTTCTGTTGAGTCCTTTGACTTCAGCATTTTTTTCATTTCCTTTAGCTACTCTACAAATACGAGTAATTTTAAAGTCTCTTCTGATTTCCACTTTGATATATTTCTTGATTTCCTGTCTTTAACGACCTTTTATTTCCTTCATATATAATGTTCTTGATACTCCCCTCCGCCCCCCCTCTTCCCCACACCCCCTCCCCCAGCTCATCAGGTCATTAGTATTCATTGCATTAAGTGTTCTCGAAATATTCTCTAACTTCATAGCAAATAGCCTCAAAATATTATTCTGGGTTTCATGTACTTATTTTAATATTCTTCAGGTTCAAACAATTTACAGAAATTTTCAACTAAATCTATACTACAATAGTATAGTTTATGTGTAAAATACCATACTTTCTGAGTAGTGACACCTCTTGTCCAATTTTAAATTGTCTTTTAGAGTTGACTGGTTAAAGTTCTTTTTTTTGTTTGTTTGTTTTTTGTTTTTTGGGCATCACTGCTCTCCGGCAGTGGGAGTAGGAGGTCCAGCCTCACTGCCGGAATTGAACCCCCGTCCCAGTGGGCCACAGTCCCGCGCACAACCACTACGCCACCGGCGCTCAGACCAAAAGTTCTTTATATAGTCTGAATACCAGATTAGTCCAGATCTCACGTATGAATAGTTACTGATGTAAGTTGCCTTTTTCAAATTCTTCATAGTGTCTTTCCAATATAAGATATTTTTTATTTTTATGAAATTCAACTTATTACATTTTGGGGAGTTGCTTATGCTTAAGATATCATAATTGCTTAAAATTGAAGATACCTTAAACCATTCCCTAATGTAAGGTCACAAAAATAATGTATATGTTTTCTGTTAAGGGTTGTATTCATTTGGCTATTATTTAGGGCTTAATATCTATTTTGAATTAGTGTTGCAAGTTGTTCAAGGTAGGAATCAAAGCCTATTCTTTTTCCTGAAGATCTAGTTGTTTCAACGGCATTTGCTGGAATCACATCAACTTCTCCGAGCACTCTTTTTGAATCAATTAACTATATAGGTATGAGGTTTATTTTTGGACTCTCAATTACCTATGTTCCATGAATGTGTCTACCTTTATGTCAGCACTACACTGCCTTAATTACTATAGCTTCGTAGTAAGTTTTCATATCAGGCGATGTGAATTCCCTCCTGTATTTTATTATTTCTCAAGATTATTTTGGCTATCCTAAAATCTTCACATGCCCATAGGAATTTTAGAATCAGCTTGTCATTTTCTGGAAAAAAACTAAAACCTTGCTAGGAAGTAGATCGGATCTGTATATCAGTTGTGGAATATTGCCTCTGAATAATATTCAGTCTTCCAATCCATGCAAATGTCAGCTTTCTACGTGACTCATTCTAGCTCAGGTCTAAGCTTAAATGTGAAGTCTTCTCTCATCTCATGCCTCTGCTCCATGACAGCACATTATTCATTAACTTCATATTTGTTACAATCTAAATAATTTGTCTTCCTCAGTAGAGTTTATGTTTCAAGTAGATATTTTATTATAAAGTTACTGTAGGGTCGAGCACAATACCTACTAACAGGAATTGTTCTTAATTTTTGTTGGCATCAGTCTCTGGTGGGAGTGGGGAAATGGCGTCTTGCGGAGCAGGCACACCGCAAGAAGTATGTTTGGGTGAAGGCGGGTTTCCGCACCCCATGGACCCGTGTTCTGGGTGGGTGATAGTTCAGAGGCACCTCTGAACTCCTCTCTGGGGGTTTTCAGTAATCCTAGAGCACTTTCTGGTGTGTTCCTGGATGCCACAGAAAACTCTTCTGGCAGATCCTGAACCCCCAGCGCATCATTCTGGTTTGGTCTGGACCCCAAATAGCATTGTTCTGGGTGGGGGCGGGGGTTTACTGAACCCTCAGAGCATCAGTCCAGCAGCTCCTAGAAACCCAGAGCATTCCACCTAGACAGGCAGGGCGAGGCTCTGTGTCTGAGTGGCCAATAAGTCACAGAGAAAATTTAGAGGGACATTTCCAGCCTCAATTAACATAAATCTAGAAAGCCTCCTCCCAAACCTGTCACTCCTGGGTAACCCTGTAAATTCCACACCTGTCCAATGAGCCATGCCAAAGGGTATGAGACATGTATAAATTTACATATTCAGCCTGTGCTGCCGATAATGAAACTATAATTTATTTTCTGAGTTCCTTTTGTTTAGTGATTTACATGCGTGTTTCTAACTAAAAGGTTGTCAGTCAAAGTCAACTAGTTACTTCTTTGGAGAAAGATGAGGCTTCCTGCTCTTTTACAGAGATCTTGGTTTGGAAGCGCACAGTACTCTCCAACAAACACACAAACAAAGCACTCCAAAATCTGCTTGTTTATGTAGACGTGTGTATGCAGTCAAGGCAATTTGGATCCTGTGTCCAAGTAAAATAATAGACAAAACTTGGATGTGAGGGAGGGAATAAATATTTATTGAATACTAGAACCCCAGAGGACAGCGTTCATCTTGTTCATCAAAATCTCTCTCTGAGCAGCATGCTCAGTGGTGTTTACAGACAGTGTTTAAGGATGATGACGCTCTGAGCAATCCAACCTCAAATGGGCTTTTGTGTCAGATTTTTCTCTTTGCTCATAGGGGCCCATCGACCTCCCAGCTATAAAAGTAACTTCTGTCCTTCAAATAGAAGTGGGCTTACTTTTTTACTTGGAAGGAGGATTACCACAGGTTCATGAACACACTGTGTATGCTAGCACATTTTCAAATTTGAAACAAGAAAAGGAAAGTACATGAAGTCCCAGTGAGGTTCTCTGATGTGGGGCAGCAGCAGGAGTACACACTGCGGACAGCAAATTAGGAAACATGTACTTTGTCTTCTTGCATTAACATAATAAACTTCTATAAAATCGAGTTTAAGGGATTGAATTCTTAGGCCTATGTTTGTGGAAAGCTGAGATTTGCACATGTTGTTGTTAGGGGCTTGTGATAGTTAAGGTTTATTGTGCCAACCTGGCCAATAAACACATGTGGGATTAATTGACAGGCAGAGAGATAAATGGCTCCATGTGCCGTGGAAGGCTGAGATTTGCACATGTTGTTGTTAGGGGCTTGTGATAGTTAAGGTTTATTGTGCCAACCTGGCCAATAAACACATGTGGGATTAATTGACAGGCAGAGAGCTAAATGGCTCCATGTGCCGTGCTTTTCTTATTTTTAAGTCTCTTGTTTTCTGGTGGTCAGACCAGTGTACAACTGCCTTAGCTAGTTCTCTGCCTCAGCTGGCAAGGCTCATTTCCTCTGAGACATCCCTGAGGAGAAGCCACATGGGCCTATGCTGGTGCAGCCAGAGATGCTGAAGAAGCTGTGTGGAGATCCTGCATGCCTCCATGCTCACCGATTTGGCTGTCCTCTTGCATTCGGTATTCTAGCATATATTTTGTGCATTTGAGGAGGGTTTTATAGCTCAATGTCAGACTGATGGACTGGCCTGGGTTAGGATGCTTTCTTAAGGTATGCTTAATTTTATATAAAACTCTTATATACATATGAGTTTGCATAAATTTGTTTCTCTAACCTACCCAGACTAGCACAGTGCTCTCCTGTCAGGTCTGAAGCAATGACCTCATGCTCACAGATCGAAACACTGCCAAGTCCTGCATCATCCTTACCACTGTGGCTAAGTCTGAGCACATCATGCAGTCAATAGGTTCATCCATCCTCTTGAGAGTTTTCCTCTTTGACTTGCTCTACAACTTTTCCTTCCGTGTTTTATTTTTCCAGGGACTGTCACTCCAATAACATGTCTAAGGTACATGAGACAAAGTCTTGGTGTCCTTGAACGTAAAGAACATCTGGGCAGTACATTTTTCAAGGCAGATTTGTCTGTTCTGGCAATCCATAGTCCTAGCAGCACCCTCTACTACTACCTTAATCCAAATGAGGACAATGAGGTCACTAAATTCAGTTTGAGTTTTCACATACTTTCAGGCTCAATTGCTTATTTCTGATCACTGACCTGCAATGTCCAAAAAGGTCATGTAAACAAATTCTGAAGAGTGTTGGTGAGTCTCTTCTGGATAAGAGAGGAGAGATTTATTCACTTCGGCCCTTCCTCAAGAACTGACTTATCCTGGATTGCCTTTGACAAATATTGGAGTATTGGGCTACCATTTTGTGATTCATACCTGGAATATAGAGGACTGTGATCCAATGTTGTAAGGTTTTAAAATTTCATGGTTGTCCCTTTCCTAATCAGGATCCATCTCTTCCTCCTGAGGCTGTGTTTAATCAGTCTACCAGAAGCCACGATGTTGAGATTCACCCCCTCCACCACCACATTTTTTCCTGTGAAGAGAGCAACAGAGCTCTCTTTGAACAAGGAGAAGTTTCTACAAAAAAGGCAGGTAGATTCCAACTTTTAAAAATTTCATGTGATTTCTATTTATTTTGAACTGACTTTTAAAATCAGCATAGCTCAGGAAAACTCCAGGCATCCTCCATCCTTCCTCCCAGTCACTCTTACAACAGCAGTGAGGAAAAGCATTCATTCTCACCCCCAATATTTCAAAGCTAAACAAATGAGTTTCAAATTACTCAGTATTTACAAAGTGACTTTTAGATTGTCTTATCTATATGAGACAAAAGTAGTAAAGATAAAATAATTGCTGTTTTCTTTTTTATTAAATAATTTTATTGAGGCCTCATGTATATCTAATCACAATGTACATATTCATACATACATTGTGTCAGTATTTACATCTTTTTCTTTTTTGATTGGGGGCTCATATACTTATCACAATCTGTACATACATTCATTTTGTCAAGCACATTTGTGCATTTGGTGCCATCATCCTTAAAATACTTGTTTTCTACTTGAGCCCTTGGTATCAGCTTCTCATTTTTCCCTTCCTCCAGCTCCCTCAAGAACCCTTAATAAATTATTATTATTTTTTCATATCTTACACTGTCCGACATCTCCTTTCACCCTCTTTTATGTTGTCAATCCCCCAGGGAGGAGGTTATATGTTGATCCTTAATATTCAGTTCCCCCTTTCTACCCCATTATCCTTCCACCCTCCCAGTTCTGGATTTCCTGTGTTTCCAGTTCCTATCTTTTTCAGTGTACATCCTCTAGACTAGCCCTATTTGTAAGGTAGATTTGAGATCATGATAATTGGGACAGTGGAGTGTGGGAGAGGAAGCATTCAGGAACCAGAGGAAAGTTGTATGTTTCATCATTGCTACACTGTAGTCTTACTGGATTGTCTCCTTTCTATGACCCTTCTGTAAGGGGATGTCCAGTTGCCTACACATGGATCTTGGTTCCCCAATCTGCACTCCCCCCCCCATTCAAAATTATTTGAATTTTTGTTCTTTGATACCTGATCCCTGAACCCTTTGACACCTGCTGAGTGCAAGGCTGGTGTGTTTCTTCCATGCAGGCTTTGTTGCTCCTGAGCAAGATGGCTTCTTGTTTACTTTCAAATCTTTAAGTACCCAGATGCTATATCTTTTCATAGCTGAACACCATCAGCTTTCTTCACCACTTTTGCATATGCACACATTTGTCTTGAATAATTGGAGTTTTCCTGGAAATTCCAGTTTTTTAAAATTTAAACTCTGAAAATTTTCTTCACTGTTGTCGTGCTTTGTGCATCTTTACAGTTATTGTTCTTGGGCTGAGCCCCGGTGGCATAAGTGGTTGATTGCAGGACTGACGCCCGCGGGCTAGGGGGTTCAAATCCAGCGGCGGCTCTCAGAAACAGCACTGGGTAGCTCCTATGACCACCAGATGGCAGTGATGCCTCCCCAAAGCAAACAAGCAAACAAAAAACAAACCAAAGCAAACAATTATTGTCCACTCCAAGATTTCTTGATTCCGTCAATAAATTTTTTTAAATATTAACTCAAACTTCAATTTGGTCTTTGGAAAGAGGAACAAAAAAAGATAATACTATGTACATTTCTTTTTTTTCTGTATGAGAGAGCTTTATATCAAGAAGTAGTTATATATCAATAAAACATTCCATCCCAGCACAACTCAAGCCCATAAGTCTGATATTAGTCCATAAGTCTCTCTTCAGACTCATAAAGCCACATGCAATGATACAGAATGAGGGAAGAGCACAGACCAGTGGGTGCAAAGTCTTGTGGATCCAATGGCAGTGGATGCATCCCTAGGGCTCATACAGGTTTCCACATGTTGTCAAGAGGAAGGTGAAGGAAAAGAACGTGGAGATGGGGAGGCTCCCGGACCCTCTGTATGAGGAGCTCATGTCCACCATCAGGCTGTGACCTGATTGACTGTTTACATCCCATCCCTACACTTCAAGTTGGTAAAAAATTATGTAACTACATACTTTGTAATGTCCCACTGAGTTGTAAATGTAAAGTGAAATGAAATGGCAAGTGTTTTATCATTTGTACTCACCACAATTTAATAAGATAGCACATTTTTTAAAGTTTCTATTTTTAGCACAACTGCCTTTTCCAGAAAGGGAGCCCTGGTGATGCTGTGTGTAAACTGTTCAGCTGCTACCTCAAAGGGATATGATTGCAACCCCTCCAGTCATGCTACAGGAGAAAGATGTGGGAGTCTTGTCTGTAAACATCTGTAGCCTTGGAAACTGTGCCACAGGGTCACTCTGAGTGGGAATTAGGTCTAGTTTGGCTGTGAGTCTTTGACAGGATGGATAGCCATCTTGTCTTCAGCTAGCTAGGACACAGTGACAATGTACAAATGAGCCCTCTGTCTTAATTCTCTAGTGTGGCTTTAACATACATACCAAAGGTGGATGACTTTAATACAGCGAAAATATTTTCTCTCTTTTTTTTGTGGGCATCACTGCCCCCTCATAGGAGTAGGAGGCCGAGCCTTGCTTCTGGAGAGCTGCTGCTGGATATGAACTGCCAACCCTGTGAGCCGCAGTCCCTCACACAACCACTAACCAGTGGGGCTCTGCCCAAATACTATGTACATTTCTTGAGAAATTATGTCTTATCAATCACTGCCAAATTCCTTTTAAAAAAGAAAAACAGAAAACAATACCAATTTGCCTGACTACCATCTATGGAAAAAGTTATCTTTTTATTTTCAATAGCTAAACTTTTGTGGCAAGCTAAACAAAAGCTAAACTTTTGTTCTAAATATAATAAATAGCTAGAGAGAATCTGACTACAGAAAAAGAGCAATGAAGAACATTGAACATTCTGTTTGAGATGATTGCACAACCTGCTTAAATTTGTGTAATAATGTAAAACCCACAGCTTGTCCAACTTCCCCTTGGTTATGGGACATTCCCAAAGGATGTTGGAAGACCTCATTTTTCACGTATAATTAGTCTGCACGCTTCTTCCTGAGACCCTGCCTCTGTTGAACCCTTTCATCAGAAAAATATCCCGCCACACCAGAGGAGTATCAATTTTGGCGAAACATGGCCAGACTTACATATCCACAAAAGACATCCCTAACCTTCGGGTCACAGATCAAATGAACACCAGAAGAATTTCGTTCAAGGAAGCTAAAGTCACTATAGATACATCACCAGAACAATAAGACAACATTTGGAATCAAGGATTACCAGGAACCCTGTCTTGTTAAGATTTATAACCCTTCAGGGCATGGCCCAAAAGGCAGCTGCTCCCTCACCCATCATGCACCCCACGTTCATGGGGAGCTTGGTGCTAAACCATTCATAGATGATCTGCTTCTGGGTCGGGGTTTTGTACGTAGCAGAGAAGCTCCCTCACTGCGATCTACTGAAAGTCAGCCCTGGACCCAGGGGCTTAAAATAAAAATCATAAGCCCACCCTAATTTGTATTCATGACCATCCATGTGAAATTTGTTAAACATTCATCATCCTACAAATTGACATACCAATTTACTGGCATAGCTGTCTAACACTGTAAACTTGATCCACTATTTTGTTCAGGAGCTTATCTTAGGGAATCTTCCAGCTCTGTCCTCATTTTGTCCAAGAACAGTGCACCCCTTTTACTTTCATGCATCTCCTGTCTGTTTCTCTGCAAGAGCCACATTAGGAACATGCTACGCATTTCTTTCTGCCTAGTTTTCAACAGAAAATTATACTCTAGAGTTGGTATGAGTCAGAAACGACTCAATAACAGTTTCATATTGGTTTTATCCCAAAGAAAATGATGGGTTCCTATTTCTCTTTTCAGTTTCTGGGGTGAGGTGCAGCTGGTGGAGTCTGAGGGTGATCTTAGATAGCCTGGGGGGTCTCTGAGATTCTCCTGTACTGCCTCTGGATGCACCTTCAGTGACTATGACATGAACTGGGTCCGCAAGACTCCAGGAAATGGCCTGCAGTAGGCCATGTACCTTAATAGTGCTGGTTGTACCACACACTATACTGACTCCATGAAAGGCTGATCCACCTCCGCCAGAGAAAACCCCCCAAACACACTCATCTTCAAATAAACAATAAAAAAGTTGAGGACATAGCCATGCATTACTGTACAAGTGACTCACAGTGAGCAAACATCTGTGAAAGCCCACATACAAACCTCCCTGCAGGGAGGACAGTGGTCTCCGGGGGGTGCTCAGGACCTGTCCAGCTGGAGTTGAAAGACAGTTTTCCTGTGTTGATCTGTGGATTTTTCTAAATCTGTTTCACTAGGGAATCTCTCTCTAATTTTAAAATAATAATTCTGTGCCTACACCAGGTAACTGTGTACTCAGAAGTTGTACTGTAACAGAAGAATACATTCTCTCCTAGAGCAACAAACAGCCTGTCCCTTCAAGGCAAGACATGACTCTGCCAGGAGTCCCTGCATGAGAGTTCTCATGGCACTCAGATAAAATGTGGTACGTTCAGACTCAGGGAAATGGAGACCAAAGTAATAATAATTGATTGACTTTTGGCTGGAAATTCCATCAGGAAATTCTTTCATCACACTTTGTAAGGGTATTCTGGTAATCGTTTTTGTCAAACTCTAGTGTATCAGTCTATTTTATATTAAATTGTTCTACAAATAACAGTCTTTTTGTTTTATTTTTTTAGGGGTAGAGCGCCTAACCATGGTGGCCTAGTACTTTTTTTTTTTTCTGGAATCCCATCTGTAAACACATATTCACCAATTTTATGTTATTATCTGGTAGTAACAGCTTGTATCAGTCTATCCTCCCAAACCTTCAGCCCAAGATGGGCAAAATAGACACTAACTTATCTGTGCCAATTCAGGATTTAGGGAAATCTCTAGGGGTAGCCAGGATCATTCATTTCTTCATCGCAGATATTGTATCGTCACCTTCACAATGCCACAGAATGTCGGCCACTGCATCTGATTTCACCCAGAGGGCCCATGTTTGCCCTGCTCTGTAACTCACCCCACTTCTGGCTGATTTGCTCCGAGTGTATTGGACTCTATCACTAGCATTCTCAGTATCTAGTGATGCACAGTCTTATGTGAGGAAGTGCAGATACTTCGGTATAAGGTTTAGTATAAAATTAGTGATAAGGGCTGAGCCACGGTGGCGTAGTGTTTGTGCGCGTGACTGTGGCCGACTGGGACAGAGGTTCAATTCCAGCAGTGGGGCTGGGCCTCCTACTCCCGCCACCGGAGAGCAGTGATGCCAAAAAAAAATTAATGATTAGGTGGATATGACATTATTAATGTTGACATTCTGAATGAGAAAGGTATTCTTGTGGTAAAGGTAAATTGCTTCAGGTTGACATGTTACTTTTTCCACACTAGAATGACTCAAGTAGACAGAGCAGTGTAGATGTAGAAGAAAAACTCTTCCTTTTTCATGACTCACAAAATTCATTCCTTTTTATAGCAGACATTGAGTTGGAGCTTTTTTGGGGGATTAATTTAATGAGATTGCTGAATATAACTGATCTTCAAAGTTTTGAATATCTAATGATATTACCATGTTCTAATGGAGAATATAAAAACCTGTATCTGACCATTTAAATTTACTTGGATTTGTTGTCTTATATGTCCCTGTGTATGAGTTCCTGAGAGTAAAGGACCACTGCCTTTGTTCCTAAACTCATCCTCAATCCTAAAACAATGTCTGTTTCCTAAACTAACTCCCCCTTCACTTTCTGTGGCCTGGACGAACAGGACTTTGGTCTTGGTGAGTGTCTTAGTCATGGAGAGGACTGTCTTCTATGATGAAACAGTCAACATCCTATCCCAGATGAAACCCTTTATAATTACAAAGGACTTCGCACATGCAAATCTCCACATGGCCCATCAGATAGAGTCTTCTGAAGTATTTATTTAAATTTAAGTCTTACACTGGATAATGGACCTGGAAATCAACGACCTCATTCAAAAGAATATTTCAGTTTCTTCCTTTGTGTCGGGGCAGCTCTGAGTAGCACATTTATCGAAATGTGAATTTGGGGATTGTGTTACCTGAGCACCAGCCTCACTGTCTGTAGATGCAACTGCAGAGGTTGGATAAGAACTTGTAAAACTCTCAGATATTGTGCCTCACTTGTTCTCTCTCTAGAGTCTCTGTAATCATCTCTGGCTTGGTAAACTATGGAGGGGTGGGAGCACAGTCCATACTCCTACTCTGATGTCTTGAGTACACATTCCCTTGGTCAAATTTATTGTTGAATCTCAAGCAGGTGTTTTTTTGGTTTGAAACATGAAATATTGTTATTCTTGTTCAGGTCTACCATTTCCCATGTGAGTCTGATTGTATAATTCCCCAGAATATATGTATATAATTTATATATATTATATATTTATATATAATATAATATATAGTATATAATTATATATAATATAATATATTTATATAATATAATATATATTTATAATTTATTTTATATTTATTTATATATTTATATAAATATTTTATATTTATATTTATATTTATATATAATATATAATATTATATATTTATATATAATATATAAAATATATATAAGTATATACAAATATGTAATTTATACATATTTGTAATCTTACAGAACACATTAAGTAATTTCATCTCATAATCTTAATTTAAATATCAATGAAAATCAATGAACTTCACTTTATTTATGGCATGATTTTCAGGGGACACTCAGGCACCATGTTCAGAGGAAGTGGAGTCCAAAGGAGATCCAGGAGCTAGAACAAGGTCTTGGCCTTCAGCCCTGAATGCATTCCTAGCTTACAGCCAGGGCAGCTTGTCAGACTTACACAGTCATATTGGAAGAGGAGGCTCCAGAAATAGGTTGAGATTTTCAATCAGGTCCTAGAGAACATCTGGAATGGAACCCTAGACCCCACGCCATCTCTTAATCACAGATTCAGAAAAACAAAAACAAGGTGATTGGAATTTTAAGCTACAAAGTTTTAACAGACCATAATTGGAGCAAATTGGGATTATATTTTCTATCATTTCCACATTTCATAATTTTGATGTACATAGTGCATCTTATTAAAAGCCTGACCAAATCTAACACCACAGTTGGCACACTGAAAAACAGACTCAGTACATCTGAGTTTACAGTCCAAAATATTCCTTGATAGTTCATAGAGTACTTAGGAGCTCGTTCAGGATATGTGTAGTAGTCCTGATGGAGAAGTTATATGCAGAGGGATGATGTCATCAGATGACACTGAATAAGTCCCAGACCCACCACTGACATGAAGTGAACTGAGATGACCATGGCAGTCACAGACAGGAAGTTGTGCACTGTGTAACTACATCACAGTGTGGAACTTAAACTGCTCAGTTAACAAGCAGTAACAGAGGCTCTGCGTTTGCAGATGACTGAGATGATAAAAAGGTGTCAGTCTGCATTTGAGAACTAAACTAACTCAATCTTCTCCAAATGATCAAAGTTAGTGTCCTGCGTAAGTCCTTGGATGTTGGTAAAGTCTATGATTCTTTGTTGCAAAGCTGACTTCTCTCTGAAAAACCTGGGCCAGAGATGTCCAGGCTACCCAAACCTTTTGCTTTGATTTTCACATTTTTGAATTATAGATTTATTTAGAAACTTAGAAGTAATAATTGATAAAAATGAGTGTGGTTAACCCTAAGTATTGGGAAAATAATCTTTGTTAAGAAAGAGAAATGAAAAAGGGATCTGAAGGGGAATTGGATCTGCACATTCACCAATAGTGCCACTGGTTCCATAGTCATTAATATGAACAATGTCCCACAATGAGTCAGCCACTGCTTCTAGGGAATAAGTTCTAGGTTTAGATCGCTGAGCAGTTATTAGGGGGCTGTTCCCAGGGTACAAATGGAGAAGCTGGAAGTGACTTTGGTTGGAAGTACTCACCTTTCGATGGACCAGAGTCCCCTGGGAAAGAGACATTTAAACGGTGTTTATAGCTGTCCCCTAAATTTTGAGGACTAGTTGCCTGGATAGACCATATTTAAATCCAGAGTGTTTGTTGGATCTCAAGTGGGTGTCTTTTGATTTAAAACTTGAAATATTATTATTCTTATCCTACCCCTCTGGTAACTGTTGATTTTGCACTCACTGCTCTGCTGTACATTTCTACTGAACTCACGACTCCAGACCAATGTGACCCTTATTTTGGATGTTCCTTCGCAAATTCAGGGACTGTCAGCTCACAGAATTGCATCACTTGGAAATCAGAGAGTTGAAGCTTTTCTTTACTGGGGTCCACATCCTACAGTTGGAAGCATCCTCCCTCAGACTCTATGATGCTTGAATCTCTTCATTTATATTGAGATTGGCTCCAGCTATGAGGAGCTCAGATGTGTGGTTTGAGGGAGTCCTGGAGTTGCTGATGCCAGTGTCCCAAGGAAAACCCCCAAAGACTTTGTGGAGGTTGATAGCGAAGTGACAGTGTGTAAAGATGGAAAGGTGTTAGGTCTCCTGTCCACCAGGGACCTGCAGGGAGAGAACCCTGAGCTCAGACATTCTTGCCTGTCCTGTGACCTTTGCCACAATCATGTTAGGCCAAATGATCACTCATTATAGGCGAACATGGTTATGAGTTCAAACAAAGAGTTACCCTACAATGAGCTCTGATTTTAGATTACTCTTAGGTCTGTCACTTTCAGTTTATAAGAACAGGGATCCCTCACATGCAAATTATTCTTTAGGTACTGGGATACACTTTTACCCATGGACTGGGAAAAAATAAGTTCTCTTCAGTCAGGGATGTCGATATTTTGGGAAAAAGAAATGTGGTCTAAAGATGTTATTGCTATATGTTTTTCTATGCCTGCTTGACAGTTCCCCAAGTTGAGAGAGTCAGATACCAAACAAGGTCTGTGGGGATGCTTGTGACTTTAAGTGACTGACAGGGACCATCTGGTTTTGTTTGCAGAGGTCCTGTCCCAGGTGCAGCTTCAGGAGTCGGGTCGCTCACCTGCACTATATCTAGTTTCTCCATCACAAGCAGTGGTTATAACTGAAGCTAGATCTGCCAGACCTCAGGGAACGGGCTGCAGTGGATAGGAATAATATGGTACAATGGAGTAACAAAGCACAACCGGTCTTTCCAAAGCTGACTCTATGTTTCCAGAGACACCTCACAGAATCAGTTCTTCCGGCAGCTGAGCTCCGTGACTGCTAAGGATACGGCCGTGTATTACTGTACAAGGAGCACAGTGAGGGGAAGTCAGTGTGAGCCCAGACACAAACCTCCCATGCAGGGAAGACGTTGGGCAGTAGGGGATGCACAGGATCCACTGAGAACAGGCACCACAAGAAAGTCACTGATGAATGACAAGGAGGATGTCCTGTTGGAATTGAGCTTTCTTCTCTTAGCTCTCAGCATCCCCAGGGACAGGTTTTGTCTCCTTCTTTTCTCTAATTATTCCCCTCACTTAAAACTTAAAGGAGGAGGGCTGAGCCCCGGTGGCGTAGTTGTGTGCGGGACTGCAGCCCACTGGGACGGAGGTTCAATTCCAGCAGTGGGGTTGGGCCACCTACTCCCACCACCGGAGAGCAGTGATGCCCCCCCCCAAAAAAAAGGAGGAACTAGCATTCTGTGTTTGCAGCACAAATATTAAAGTGACTCTGATCCTTCATTGTCATCTTTTTTTATCCATTTTCCTTCAGATTATCATGGATATTCCAATCTTTCCAAACAGATTATCATGGGTATTCCAGTCCTGGCTGTTACTAAAAATCTGTTGGCAATGAAATAGAGGCATACCCAGATTCATGAGTGCAGTGCATGATTTTAAATGCCCTGGGCGCATTGCTTTACTGCAGTCCTGGGTCGTCACCAGAATGTCTGCATTGCTCCTTGTGCACTATGGGTAGTTTTTGGCTAAACTCTCTATATCTGAGAATGTAACTGTGGCAACTTCTGGGGCTAAACTAATGCCATGTCCTTTGGAATGCTTGCTACCCATTGTCTTTATACAGAAACAAGTGTTTCAGCCACAGTGAGACCCCTGACTCTGGGAACAGACTCTGGGGAACTGGAATTTCTTGTCTGATAGAACGTGTCATTTCTGAGATCATTCTTTGGGGGTCAAAATGAAGGGAACTCATTGGAAGTACAACTTTGATTTCAAAAAATAGTACCTGTGTCACAAGAGGAGGAAAGTGCCTCCTAATATCTCAGAATGGTCTTTAGAATTGAGAATAGTGAGATTTCTTACCTATTTTAAACAATTTATCAGGGGAATCATTTCCTAGTACAGCTCATCCTGTTTGGCAGAGTGTCAGAAAAATAGGTGAAATGGCTTAATGAAATGCACAGACAGAGTGGCTGTGAAAATGTTCTCAAACTTAGCAGCAAGTGAAGATGGTTTAAGACTTGTCAGTTTTTGTCTTTGTTCTTTTGTACAAAAGAACAAAAGCACCTCAAAAGCACCTCACAGCATCTCTGATGGAGTGAGGTACAGAAAACTTGAGATTAATTCTGGTCAGCCAAGTGTAATTACCTAAAATAATAATATACTATTTTATTTAGAAACTGTTAAATTATATAATATTTATAATTCAATACACATACCATTCCTTATTAAGTTTAGATATATGGCTATCACACCATAAGGCAAACAGTGCAATAAGTAAAAAATACTATTTACAAAGATTATTGGGGCTTCATCCATAACTTGCTGCAAAAGAGAATCTCACAATTTAAGCAAATGCAGTCCTTCCTCCTCTTACTTTCCAGGCACTAAACCTTACTTTCAGGTACCTCTGAGCAGTGTGAATCAACTATTACTTAGCAGATCAGCATTTAATCCTTCAGCAAGGAACTCCATATAGACCAATAAAGTAAATTTTAAAGCACTGAGGAAAACTGATTTTATAAAAGAATTTTAAATCTGTTAATGATACTGTATTAGATTTCCACATAAAGAAAAATGAATCCATGTGTTAGACAATAGCCCCCTCCACATACACATATAGTTAAATACTAACAAAAGATCTAATTATGAACAATGGAATCATTTTTATGTAAGTATGTGTCATTTAAAAGCTATATTTAATAATCATATGGCAGCAGAAGCAAGAAGCATAAACAAAGTAGATCAAAGTTTGTCTCATCACAAACCTGGTTTCTAACCCAAGGTCAGAGGTACAACGATGTGGCAGTCATGTATTCATGATATCAATTTCATGATTGGGATGTAGGGGTGGAGTCTAGCCTGTCAATATGAAGATAGCCAATGAGGCCTCTGAGGGCATCGCTTTCTCCTGAGAATTCTGGGAAGTCTCACTGTATTTCCAAATTGGAGAAGAGAAACTTGACTCTCAGTCTCTGAGTGGATGAACTACTAACAAGACGAGATGACAGCAAGCTGATCAATCCTGATTCATGGAGAATGGAGGAGCCAGAGGAGAAGCCACATGGGCTCACTCTGATGGAGCCAGATCTCTGGGACTGGAGAAGCCACAGAGAGATCCCTGCCTG